>JAXGGA010005466.1:0-77999 GCA_038373865.1 Uloborus plumipes
TATGGAGGAGAGGGTAAGAAGCAATAATAAAAATGAATTAAATTAAAAAATAATAATATTAGAAAGATTTCTCACATATCGTTGAAGATCAAAATGCCAGATGAATTATAAAAAGGATTTTTTTTCGTGGTAAATTACACTGCATATTAAGAAGTCAGAACTTTTTAGACAGTCTTCCCCCTAAAAACTTCTATTTTATCGTTTCTAATTATTTGTTTTTATCAAAAGTAAAAATAATGACGCGATAAAGCAGGATGAAAAACATTAATACTTCTTCAAGCACTAAATTAAGCTTTTGCATTGTTACAAATGCATGAATTTTGAATAAAGTAACGTGAGCATAAAATGTGAGATGTGGGAGTATAACCCTATTTTTTTTTATTCATTCATTTGCTGTTTCAGCTTGAATAAACAGAGTGGCGGATCTAGCCGATCGTTTTGGGAGGGGCCATTCTGAGCTTCTTTACTTAAAATATTAGTATCAATGTTTTCAATTTTAATATTAATTTTTTAGAAAAAAGTATTATAAAATATTAACTAATTAGGACTAATTAAAATTTATATTTATGTATCACACAAATATTGCAGTAAATGCATATTGACTGTGTAAAAGCCCCGTAGCTTTAGCATACTTTTGGCAGTTTTAGAGTAAAATCTACCTGTGCTTGCTGACCACAACCAGTTTCGGACTTCTAAAACCCCAACCCAGCCCTAAAGGACATTTTGTTTTTAGTGCATAGAAAAAAAAAGTTATTTTTTAGTATTTTAAGCACTTTTAATCCGATTAGATTCTTACTTCTAAATGGAAAATATTCTTCCTGCTTAAATAGCAAATTAAGGCAAGTTTTTTTAGGGGTGATTCACAATTGATGTCACACTTCGAGAGGGGGGGGGGGAGAGTTAGTGAAATTGTGATGATTTGAAACATGGGTAAGCGAGAGGGGGTAGCAAAAAGTGTTACAGCGCACGCTTGTGAAAAAATAAAACAATTAAAAGCGGAATGTTAAGCATTTTTATTAAATGTAATTAATATTGTATTTGAAATTCAAAAATACTACTGTTTTTGTCAGTTTGCTTATTTATCATAATATTGAACAACATAAATTGTTTATTTGTAATAAACCTCAAACTTGTATCTCTTATTTTATGTATGCATACATGGTATGTAATGGAATTTACAGTCAAATGCAAATCTGCCAATATCGAGTTTTATGCAGGGAAAAAATCGAGATAGAGAGGTTTCAAGACATAGGGCTTTGAGATTTTGAGAGGATTATTGAAATTTGAACTCTGAAGATTTGAAATTGGAACAAAAGACAATATATTCCATAGATTAAAATTCTTCTGTATTAGTTCTGTTAGGCATTTTACTAATTATTATAACGTGTTTTTTCTCAGCTTTAGGAATGATTACGACAAACACAAATAGACTACAGTATCACACTATAAACCAGATAACACAGTTAAATGACTTTTAGTTTGAATGAGCTCTAACCATGAACTTGAAAAAACTCAACCCAGTTGTCCTCTCCACCCTGTCAATTCCACCCTCCCACCTCATTATTGTCATAGTCTACCCTCTGCTCTTCTTGACGCTCGAAACGAGCGATTGTGACTTTCTGTGGTTTTCCAAGAAAACCTATATGGGCGCCCATGAGTCCCATGAGTGAGAGGATGGACAGCACCATTCTTTACTACTGCAGAAACAAGAACTTCATTAAAAAAAGTATGTTAGTTTCTATCAAGTATTTTTCATTCAAAAATAAAGTGAATTTTTCTGAAGATTACTTTTTAAAACTTTATAGTGTTTCCCAACCCTCCGCCTGACATTTTATATTTGAACAGACCCACTGATTTTTAAAACTCGGTGACACTATCTCTAATGCTTTGGCAAAACCTGGGGGGTGCATTGGTCACTTGGCACCCCCCCCCCCTCGGTACGCCACTGCGAGATACAGATGTTTTCTCTTTTTTTTCGAGATAAACATGGAAAGTATATTGATTTTTTGCTGCAAATGCAGGGAAACTTTAAAAATTCCGGGTTGAGAGGCTTTCGAGATAGACAGGCTCGAATGTAACCCGATAGCACCTACTATTCAGTAAAGTTGATCTTCGAAATACAGTCGAACCTCCATATATCGAAGTAGCAAATTGTCGGAAAAAAATTCGATATATAGAAATTTCGATATATAGAAAGGACCTCAGTTTTTTGAAAATTACTCCGGAAACATTGAAATTAAAGCAAAATTTCACACATGAAACTCCATTACTAATATATACGCTAATCATATTTGATGAAAGTTAAGAATTAAAATGAACTAATATGAAAAATTTAATGAATATTATACATACTTATTGAAAAACAGTAATCCATGCATTTTCTTTTTGACATTGTAAATCGAGAGGGAGAACAAAATCAAATTGAATTGGCACTGCACTAGTTAAAACAATTTTCGCTGAAACTAATCATGGAGAGAGAGGAATCACCACCAAACAAAAGGGGTAGATAGAAACGGGTTTTGCTACAGGACAGGTTGCATCCAAAATTCGAAAACGACGGGGGAGGGGATAATCCGGGAATTCCAGAATGGACAAACAACGTGTTTGTCCACTCCAGGGGTCCACACTTTATCTACAGCTGACAGTGGGGTTTGCAGTGACCTTTTCTGACCCTCCCTTTTTTCCTGACTTTCATCTTTCGTGAGGTAAAATGTCTAAAAGCGGAATAAAATCTCCAATTACGCTTCCAAAAAATTCGATATATGGAGATTTTTTCGATATATAGAAACAGTTTTTCTATGTAATGAACATGTGAATTTGCTAGAAGTTCGATATATGGAAAATTTCGATATATGGAAGTTCGATTTATGGAGGTTCGCCTGTATGTCATTTTCGACGTTGGCCAGTACGGCTGTGTTGCCTAAGAAATCACATAAATTGATAATTTGTTCTGAAACTTATTATTTGGTAACTGTTGAAGCTTGAATCACATTGCACTACAACAATTATTAAAATAAAATATACAATACAATTATTAAAATAAAAGGTGTCCATCCTACCAACTTAAACGGCACAAATCCCCTCACCCCTACCCACTAAAATCAAGCTATAAAACTTCAGAAGGGAATAAACAAATTTTTAAAACGATGCTTTTTTGTTTACAGCGGCAATCATAAGCATAAACAATGACTTTACTTACACTTTCTATAGTTTAAATTCTTATGAATTTTTGAGAAAGTAATCTCTGTTTTGAAAATACATTATATGTTATTATAACAAGACGTATATTAAAAAATATATAAAAGATATATGTTACAATGAATAAAACAAATAATTCACGTCTATCTTTTATAATATAATTATAGTTATTAGAATGAAAACTACATGTGTATTATATAAAATTTTGAAAATTTTAATATTATTTTTCTATCAACGGAAATTTAATTTTAAGTTCACGCACTAATTCAACAATATTCGTCGAAAAAGATTGCTGTAATATTGGTGTTTCTCACGCAATTTACTTTGCACGACGAAGTAGAAAATTTTCTCCACTTAAATTCTGTGCATGTAGATTAGCAGTTAAAATTCCATTACAGGCATATTTTGACTCGACGTGCAGTAAAAAGTTTGCACTCATGAAATTTACAATATTTTATTAGTCAATTATACAAGCAAGTAAATCTAGTTTTAAGACTCATGTTAGAGTTAAATAACTTTTTCTGATTGTGTTTAGCTAAGCACGAGTTAAAGTACTGAAGAATAGTTTTAGAAACACACGAAAAAATAGTTTCTCACAAAAATTGTTTTTGCTGGAAATTCTATGAACAATCTAAAAAGAGGAACGAAAAAGCAAATAGAAAAGTGGGAAAAATTTGTTTATATTAGCTTTCTATTAGCCACTGAAAAGATCGAGAATATTTACTAATTGTAAGTGCAAATAATTACAAAACAAAATCAAATCTTACCTTCGGTGTACTACGATGCATTTTTAATAACTGTGAAACCTCTCTTAATGATCAACTATACTGTTCTTGAATTCCGTCTTATCAACATAAAACTAGCAAAATGAACTACAAAAGAGCTACAAAACTACTTGAAATAACGCGGTCAATAAATGAAGGGCACCATTCATAGACAAAAACCCAACTAAAGAGATGCTTAAAAGCAACAGAATCACGTTTTCTTTTTCTGAGGTTTTGACGACTCTGATTGAAGAAAGAGTTAGCAAAAGTCCCTCCAACCCCTCATGAAAGAAAATCAGTTACACAAGGGTGCGCATCTCACAATCTCCCCCCCCCTAGAGCGATGGCACAAAATACCCCTTCCCCGAGAGCCTCAACCAAAATAGATAAAAAACGTCACCCCCCCCCCCAAAAAAAAAAACGTTCAACGGTGCAGTCCCCGTCGTCATGCCCCCCCCCTCCCTCCACTACCACTCCTGGGCGAGGGTCAAGAAAGAAAGAAGGCATTGGAGCTTGTAGGACGATGCTCTGCTCCGAGGGGAGGGAAATAATTTTACTCCAGCTGGGGCATAAATTTCTTTATCGTTAAAAACACGTGATAAATAGACTTCGTTATTCTTTGGGTTTTTTTTTTTTTTTTTACATTTTTCCCCACCACCCAAAAAAAACTGAACTAAATCGTTTTGGGGAGGGGCCATGGCCCCCATGGCCCCCCCCCTAGATCCGCCCCTGAATAAACATATCTCTCAATAAAAAAAGAGGCGTCTCCGTTTCCTTCTCTGTCTTTTGTCAACAACATTTAGGATCGTTCTATATTTCGTTTTAAAGGGGTTAAACTGTTGTTTCCGAAGTAGAGTTCTCGAAAATTCCTGCCCTAACATCATTGAAAGTCAACTGAAATCACGCTTTTCGAATATTTGTCTGTCCTCTTTAAGTTATCCAAGATGAGTGTCATTCCGACGAAAATGGTACAAATCATGTCTGAAACTCTTTACTTAAGATTATCAATTTAAATAATTTCCACCAACTAATCATATTTATTTTTATTGAGTTTCCATTTATTTGTGTATAATGAAGTGTAAATAACTAGTACATGACTTATTTATGAAAGGATTTTAAATATTTTGATCACTTTGTTTAACAGAGTGGACAAATAAGCCTTTAAAAATATCTGTATAATCACAAAGAAAAGTTAGAATCACAGAACAAGCATAAAGTGGAATAAACAGCCTAAAACTGTAAGTCAGTCTGCAATTTCAAGAAAAATCTATTTTTTTCATCATGAAATCGGCTCCAACAGAGTGGACATCCAACAGTTCGAATTAACTATCATAAGAAAAGAATGAGGCTCACCCTGGTTGTTGACTACATAATTCAATGTAGCAAGCTAATCACGGCATTATACTACCTATATTTTTACTTTCTTCTATATCTATTATATAGAAGAAAGTATTGGTTTCGTGAAAATTTTCGAATGTCAAATTTTGACGGATTTGCACGTTTTGAGGTGCGCTGAGTCCATTTCGACCATTTTTGGAAAATGTCTGTCTGTGTGTGTGTGTGTGTGTGTGTCTGTCTGTGTGTGAGTCTGTATGTGTGTGACCAGTTTTTGTGGCCGCGCTAGAGCAAAAACTACTGCATGAAATCGAACAAAAATTTTTTCCCATATGTACCACCATGTGAACTGGTGCACCTGACTTTGTTTAGCGAATTCCTCCAAGGGGGGTGGAGCAATCGCACGTGTTCTGCGCGTGGGTGATTGCTATATCTCAGGAAGTAACTGGCGGAATCAAACGAAAATTGGTCCATAGGTAGACCCTACCGAGTACAGGTGCTGATTCAATTTGCGTGTCAATATCTTGAAGGGGGGTGGAGCAATCGCACGTGTTCTGCGCGGGGGTGATTGCTATATCTCAGGAAGTAACAAGCGGAATCAAACGAAAATTGGTCCATGGGTAGACCCTATAGAGTACAGGTGCTGACTCAATTTGTGTGTCAGTATCTTGAAGGGGGGTGGAGAAATCGCCCGTGTTCTGCGCGGGGGTGATTGCTATATCTCAGGAAGTAACAGGCGGAATCAAACGAAAATTGGTCCATAGGTAGACCCTATTGAGTACAATCGCTGATTCAATTTGTGTGTCAATATCTCAAAGGGGGGTGGAGCAATCAAAAGTGCTTATTTTGTCATTGCACCTACTGTATCTCGAGAAATATTGCTGAGATTTGAATGAAATTTGGAATAACACTAACCCAATAAGGAAGCAAGCATCGATTAAATTTTGGCGCCAATCGCCCCAGGGGGAGGGTGGGGTGATTTTTGCGCTTAGTCAACAATGCGAAAAATCAATTCATTAAAAAATCGCTTTCACGCTATTTAATTATCAAAACAGCTGAAAACTTTCAATGATTTGAAATTTTTAACTGTTGCCAATTTCTTTTTACTAACAAATAAAATGTTTGCAATTAATCTAAACAAGGCTTTTGCAATGATTTCCAATTTCGCTCATTGATTCTGCATTTGCAGGGTTATTACGATAATTGGGAAATTGGAGCTGTTTCCAATTATTCGAGCGAGTACGTATTTTATTTTGTAACTGGAATTCATAAGATAGATATAGAAGAAAATTTCGTGACGGCCACGACAGCTAGTTAAAAAATATATCAGATTGAATGCAATTGTTTATTTTATTTCCAAAAGGCATATAACAGAGTGGACAATTCGAAACATAGAAAATCTAGGGACATGGATAAATAGTAGTGTTTTTTGGGGAATTTTTTTTTCATTTGCGTAATAATCTGCAGAAATGGTGTCAGAAGCATCTTTTGTGCAGTGCAGTGTCATTTATTTTGTTCTTACATTTCAGTTTAATTTTAAATCACATTTAAAATTCTAGCAATTTTAAATCACATTTAAAATTCTAGCAATTCATTTAAAATTCTAGCAATTTGAAGCTGGGACACGCCATTTTCTCCTTCTTCTGACAAAGATAATTTTTTTTGTGTCATTTCTAAATGGATTATACTTAATCAATTGATACTTGATGGCACAAAATTAAATGGAGAACCAATAAAAAATACACTTAATGGGTGGTAGTTATTAAAATTGATTTTAAAAAATTCTAAAGTCTCGGACATGATTTGTACCATTTTCGTCGGAATAACCCATGACCATTCAATTTTGAAAAAGTTCCAGGGTGGGCCCTAAATCTCCCTTCCCCTAACATCTACGCAGATAGTCTAAAACTGCGTTTTTACAGTTACATTTTCAAAAAAGTTCCAGGGGAGAACCCCCGGACCTCCCTTTCCCTAAAAAAAATCAGATATGATCTATAATTGTGTTTTTAAAATTTTAATTTCCAAAAATATCTAGAAAAGCGCCTCTGAACCTCTTCAACTACTACTATTGCCAAAAATTGTTTAGAATGCATTTTTAAGACTACAATTTAGATAATTTTCCGAAAAGAGGGAACTCGAATCTCTAATCTGCTTATTATCAACAAAGATAGTCTAAAATTGCGTTTTTAGGAATACAATTTCGAAAAAATCCCCGATCCCCTCTTTCCATAGCACAGTCAGAGTTAATATTTGAGTTTTTAACGTTTCGATATCGAAAAAATGGACGGATGAGCGCACGCGAACCTCTTCTCCCATAACATTACCAAAGATCGTTTAAAATGCATTTTTAAGACCACAAATTCCAAAAAATTTCCGGGGGAGAAACCCCCGCACCCCCTTACTTCTGGGTAAATGATGCATTTAGGATTAGGAACACATTCTCAACTCTCTGATCTAGTTATGACTTCCCTCTTATAAAAGAAGCTGAACCCATTCATTTCCCTCTGTTTGAAATTAATAAGGGGTCGGCAATTTCATACCCCCCCCCCCCCAACTTTTTTGTCCCCGCTACGGGTCAGAATATGACTCCTTGTGGTCCTTATTTGAAAATTGCAATGTTCATTGGTCTTTACAAAGGCTAAACATGTTTTAAAAAAACATAAATTTTTCCTAGCATTTCTATTTTTCCTAAGTCCCCCTCAATGTTCAGCAGGCAGCGACGCCCATGCTGAAATGCATAGCTTATTCCGAGCTATTTTCAAAGAGTTATGGTCAAAAAGCGGTTTTTCTTTCGACCCCCCTTCTTATCGTCCCCCAAATGCAAGGGTAATTTAATTTCAACTTTTAAATGTTCGGTGAAGAATATATTTTGTATGACTAAAGTTAAAGAACAATTGATCACTTATTTCTCGAGTTATATCTAAAAATGTAAATTTTTGAAAGTGTCCGCATACTTTTGGCCACCTAGTGTAAAATAGTAATAAAGAAAAAGCAACTTCAGATACAGGGTGTCCACTCCAATCGTGGACCAATAGCTAATTTCTAAACCGTTACAGATAAGCATATAGTTTATTTGGGAAAAAATCTCCAAATTATGAAAGGAATTTTGTGTCTATTCAATGTTTTTCAAAAAATCAAATTTTGAAAGAGTTACGAAATTTAAATTTTTATACAGCCCCCCAGTCCTATCAATCATATTTAGTAAAACATTCTTGACACTGTAACGTTTAAAACTAAAAAAAAATCACTCTTCTACGACAAAAATTGACCGAGTTATGACGTTTTGAAAAATCAAGATTTTGCATTGTTTCATGACGTCATCGAGAGATCGCTTAAGGGGACCGTATGCGAAATCCTTCAAAATCTTAATTTTTCAAAACGTCATAACTCGGTCAATTTTTGTCGTAGAAGAGTGATTTTTTTTTAGTTTTAAACGTTACAGTGTCAAGAATGTTTTACTAAATATGATTGATAGGACTGGGGGGCTGTATAAAAATTTAAATTTCGTAACTCTTTCAAAATTTGATTTTTTGAAAAACATTGAATAGACACAAAATTCCTTTCATAATTTGGAGATGTTTTCCCAAATAAACTATATGCTTATCTCTAACGGTTTAGAAATTAGCTATTGGTCCACGATTGGAGTGGACACCCTGTATATCCGGCATCTGTTGCGATGAACTTTTTTTTAAAAGTTGATACAGTAAATGAAATTTCAGTTTTTATATTTTTTAGAAACTCTTAAATGCAACACACTTTCACTCATAGTGTTGCCGCTGCGTTTATTAAATAAAATCTAAATTATACCAGGATTGCAGTCAGGGCTGCGGAGTCGGAGTCGGACTGATTTTGGACCAAAGGAGTCGGAGGCGCTGAAAAACATGTCGACTCCGACCACCTCCGATTTGGATGAAATTTTATGGAGGTGAAAACATATCTTTGAAACTAACAGATACAAATTTTCAGCGTCCAATATCCAAATCCTAAGCATCTAGGATCATGAAAAAGGGCTTCAAAATGGCGGGTCTGCTTTGTGAAACGAATTGCTATGTTTGGGCTTATGCAAGTGAATAAAAAATATTTGCAGTAAAAATGCAATGTGTTAAAATAAAGTCTGGTCATTTAGCAAGAAAAGGATTAGTTTTGTACGGAGTCAAATGACAAGAGCGGCACGTCTTTTGCTCTGGAGAAAATTGACTTTTTGGGAGGTCACAGTGACCTCGAGAATTGAGGTAAATATGGTGAAATTACCTGCAGGGACGTCATTTCAAGTTTTTTCCTGGAAGGGCAAAGGGTGAAAACGCAATGCAATTTCATCGGAAATCAGCAAAAACCATGCCCACTTATATGTAAATACATTGATTTTTCAAAGTCAGGGGGGGATGACCCCCCCCCCCACTAAATAACGGGCCTGATTACCTGTGAGAATTCTTGAGAAAATTGAACTTTTTGAGAGGTCACAATAACCTCCCATGACCTCCAACTGGGATACCCCAGCTTGCTACCCCCCTTCCCCCCCCAAAGTGAGTCCTGGCTACGACCATGAATAAAAATGAAACTTTAAAAAATGGACTTATATTTCAACCTTTGTTTAGGGTTTTTCCCTCTTCACATTTGAGTAAAAAAAATAAATAATAAAAAAAATCAGGAGTCGGGAGTCGGAGTTTTAAAATCCCGGAGTCGGAGTCGGAATCGACCATTTTTCCTCCGACTCCGCAACCCTGATTGCAGTATTTATATTTTCTAAAACTTTTTAATGAGTTATGGGTATCAACACCTCCCCCTTCAGAAGTGTTTCTGCCCAATCAAACGTCCCGTAATGGTGCTACTGTTTTTGATAGATTAAATGCATTCGAACATGGGTGAAACATTCAGAATTGAGCCAATATTTAGAAAAGTGCCAATTTGAAGTTGGAGTTTTCTGAAAAAAAAAAATTTTTGCAGAAAAAAACTAATATTGAATTTCCGTCTAAATTGGGTCTAAATGCAAGAAAATAAAAGGGGGGAGGTCAAGGAAGTACCCCCTCCTTAGATTACTCACTTTTAAGCCGTTACAGATCTGATGAATGTTACAGATCTGATGTTAATATGAGCTACATATTTGAGTTTATGCTTTCAGTCTTCGTTAACATCTCTAAATATGATATCATTTCCTTGCATTTCTAACATAGAATTAAGATAATTATATTTAAATATATATATTAGGCTAAAAAATCAAATTTCATTATAAAAGAGCATTGTTTGGAAATAAAAATGAGTGAGATAAGGTTTTTAGATAAAATAAATTATGAGATTACCAAATCCAAGCTAATAAAACATTTGTTTTGTTTTGAAACAATACACAACTTACAACTTCAACTTTTTCAACACACAACGCTGCTGCTTGCTTTTCTTTAATTAGTTGCAGGAAATTTAATTTCTTGATCAGAAATTCAAATTTGGCATGCTAGTTTATCTAGTTATTTAGCGAAGTTATGAGAAATTGAAGCACCAAAAAATAAAAATAAAAAAATAAATAAATAATAATAATAAATTAACTTAATTTCTGCAGTGTCAATTTTTCTTATTTTACTAACTTCTATTGTTAGGTCATACAAACCACAAATGAAGCAATTGTACTAAAACTCATTACTTTTCATTTTTTAAGAAAAAAAATATTCAATATATATGGCTAAACCTATGATTTTTGCTTTTTATAATTCTGAAACGTGTGAGTTAGTTCTGTAACATATTCGCTGTTTTTCAATGTTACCGCTCTGACTGTTACCGATCTGACAAACTGACAAAGTTTTTTTTTTTATTTCCGAGTCGATCGCACTAAACCAAAATCAAACACGTGGTTTTTTCACTTGTAATAAAGGACTATACTTATACATAAAATAATTTTTAAAATAATAAAAACTGCGCATTTTAGAGCGTGTTACCGATCTGATGACTCAAATGACACACATTTTATAAAATCACTTTAAAAAATCTTACCTACAATTTTAGATGCAGAAATGCAAATTTTTAATTACGATTCGATAAAACATCCCACCAGGTACTCAGTATCACGTGGTATAGGTGCAGGAAATGATTTTGGGAGCCTAAACATAGATCGGAAGTTATTGTTACCACTCTGACGGCGAAACTTGGGACACGCTTATTTCGCATCGGCTAGAAAATCAGAAATCGATTAAAACAAAAATGAAGTAAAATATTAACAAAGGGGTAAAAATAGAATCGTTTTTTGTGCAAGTGCGTTTTTTTGGGAAGTTAGAAAGTGCGCATGACCTGTTTGCATGCTAAGCTTTGCAACTGGGGACACGTTACCGATCTGATTTTTGATGTATAAAAACAACATTTTCTGAAGAAAAAAAAATTTTTTTTTCTGATGTTATTAGATGAAATAAAAGCAGAACCTTATCTTCTTTCTGGGGAAAATTATTTTTTTAACTAGTTATTGAAATACTAGTGAAAATTCACTTGGGGCTCAAATTGGCACTTTTCTAAATATTTGCTCAATTGAAGTAGCTTATTTTTCAGAACTTCTTAAAATCATTTTGGTTTCACGCTTCACAGGGGTGTCACCCGGTTAAAAAACACTCCCCCCCCCCCAGTGATGCTTCTGCTTTGTAGAGAGAAAAAAATTATTTTTCTTCTTCCTTTTCTTTTTTTTTCGGGTTCGCTCCGGGTGTCCCCCCCCCCCCCGATGGGTGACACCCGGTGCGGACCGCCCCCCGTAGTGACGCTACTGCCATATCTGCTAATATCAAGTATGTGAATGAAGTCAAAACCAATGTAAATAAAGCAAATTGTTAGAGAATGCAGCCAGCATAGACGTAGCTATTTGAATACTACAATGGAGCCTTCTTATTTTAGGCAAAAGGCTGAGCACACAAGAAAGCAGGGGAAAAAAAACCGTTGTCCACTTGGTTATGTTTCAGTTCTCTCGCGGTTTTCTTGTTGTCAGGTCAGCTTTTCGCACTGATGAAGAGACTCCATTGGAGCCTTGAAATAATTTTAATGACTTTACTTTTGCAAAGTAACATTACAGAAGGCATCTGTGATCAATTTTAAACAAATCATGTTAAAATAGTTTAGTTTTATGAAAAAGAAGTTCGCAAAAAAACGCTTACTTTGTGTGGCTACCCATGCTGGATCGTTGCCTGACTGTCTGAAAATAGCTGTCAATAAATTCTAATGTCCAACTAGTGGTTCTATCTGGTTTTCTCAAGAAGAAGGACAATTTAACTTGTGAAAAACAGCTTTAGTAAAATGATATACCCATTACAGGTTTTTATATGCAGTAACTAACAAGCGTCCCGTTTTTAAGCTACTGGGCATAAATGGGTTAACACTTAGTTATCTAGCAGAGCGCTGCCGGTAATAGGCAAAAGTCGATCAGTAATGCCTAGTTAAAAAATTGAGTATGGTTTTCGCCGCAAAAAGTTGAAAAAAAATCATAAATGACAAGTTATTGGATTGCCCTTTGACAAATCTTATTTCCATAGTGAATTAATAGACTTAAACTAATTGATAACGGAAGGAAAAAAACATCCGCAATAAAAAGAAAGTATAGCTGCAATACAAGTTTTTGCGGGTGAAAGGCTGAAATTAGAAGCCCATGTCACAGGTTTCGTTTTCGAGACTCACTTTGTTTGCGCGCGGGTTTTTAAAAAAAATCATTAAAAATCAATCATTCTATTTTAAAATTCGGCGATGGTGAATTTTTGTTATAAGTAGGCCTCTTAACAATATCTAATAGTCAAAGTATTTAATAGGTCGAAACTTCCCTATGCTTTTAAAAATTCTACTAATTTTTGTAAAATCAATAACAATATATGTATCAGAAACATTTTTATTAACTGGTCTTGAACACTATATACAGAATAAGTTTACATAACCTGTACACAATATCTCAATAAAAACATCATATGTATTTTTTAAACAAATGACCATTTTAAATATGGGTAGTATAAATAGAAAAGTGTATCTAAAGAACTTGGAAATAGTTAAAATGAATTACTATATTTTCACTACGACTATATAAAACTATCTCAGATTTGACATATGCTTAGATCACATTTGTACAAAAAATTAACTTTTCAGAGAACTTATTGAACTTGAAAAATCTACCTACAGTTGAATTCAGTTAAAACACGATAAAATAAAACCCCCAATTTGTTTGTATTACCGTCATTCGTAATGACCATGAATAAGAGAAATTAAGAGAGGTTAAAGAAATACATACTTATATTTTAAAAAGATTTAGGCCCATTTAATATCATTAATACACATATTGTAATCGTATTACAATGTGTTACATCTTGGTTATTTCCAATTCCAAGGAAGAGAGTAGAGATCTTAAAGTTGGTCATACTGAATGTCGAATTTGAAATTGTTTCAGCTTCTATTAACAGTACATTCAGAAAATTTTAACATATTTTGTAAAATTTATCATTTTTGGAAAAGAAGGATTAGAGCCAATATTTTGAAAAGTGCCAATTTGAAGTTGGAGTTTCCTGATTAAAAATTTTTTTTCCAGAAAAAAATTAATATTGGATTCTAAGTCTAAATTGGGTCTAAATGCAAGAAAATAAAAGGGGGGAGGTCAAGGAAGTTATTTACCCTCTCCTTAGATTACTCACTTTATTTTTGTTGTTTATAAATAAAAACATTTGAATTTGTCGTACAGTGTTAAGACGTTGATTTCCAAGCTACAAAACATATGTAGCATATGAGCTGGACTAAAAACAAAGTACCTGTCAATTAGCTTTTACTTTCATTCCTCCTCAGAAGTCAAATATACATATTAATGTCATTGTAAAAAACAAATTCTAATCTGGAACAAAACAGCAAATCACATACAAGCTAACTCAAATTCTATTCTGTTAGCTAAAATAATACGCTACAAATTATCATTATCTCCTACTTGGGCAGTCAATGTGTTAATCAGACAAAATATTAAATTAGCAATTTTGTATCTGAATCAAGAATTATTTTAATCTTAACATATATGGTATTTTTTTCCAAAATACGAAATAATAAAGTTTAGGAAAGAAATATTTGATCGTAAAATTACATGGCCAGCTGGGCATGTAAGGGTTGAAGATTCATGCCCAATCAAAAATTTTACATGCCCGGGGCATTGTCGGGCAATATAATTTTCGATCCCTGCAGGAAATGATTTTGGGAGCCTAAATATAGATCGGAAGTTATTGTTACCGCTCTGACGCGGAACTGAGGGACACGCTTATTTCGCATTCCCTAGAAAACCATAAATCGATTAAAACAAAAATGAAGTAAAATATTAACAAAGGGGTAAAAACAGAATCGTTTTTTGTGCAAGTGCGTTTTTTTGGGAAGTTAGAAAGTGCGCATAACCTGTTTGCATGCTAAGCTTTGCTACTGGGGACACATTACCGATCTGATTATTGAAGTATAAAAAAAAATATTTTCTGAAGAAAAAAAATTTTTTTTTCTGATGTTATTATATGAAATGAAAGCAAAACTTTATCTTCTTTCGGGGTAAAATTATTTTTTAACTAGTTATTGATATAGTAGTAAAAATTCACTTGGGACTCAAATTGGCACTTTTCTAAATATTTACACATAATCAATAGAGGGGCTGGTACATTGAACATGCAAATTTTTAGTGAAGAGGTCAAAAAATTGTGTCTGTCTCATATGAAACTTTCATTTTAATGTATATATTGCATAAGAAATTTAAACACAATTAAATACTAGACCAAACTTATCAAACAAAATGTTCGTTTTAGCTGAGATTTCGTATTAACTTTGATCCTTTTAAGCAAATTAAATTGTTATATTACGTTTTTGTTAAAATTTGTGTCATCCAACTAGCTAGTAACACAATCTTTAGAAAAACAATCTTTAGAAAGAGGATCAACATCCTTTAAACGGTAGAGCTTGAAATTTAGAGGGAAAATTACCGGGAAAAGGAATAAAAGAGAAATAAATTCTTTTTGTTTATATTTTGAGGTACTCATTAACCCCTTACCTGACGAGGAAAACTTACGAGATTTGCTCCGCAAAGCCACCGGTTTTCACCAATACATGCACAGTTATGCGGTGCATCGGAAATATTTCCCTCTCCAATTAGCCCCTTATTTTTTGAAATAGGTAAATGAACTGGCAACAATGACAAGGACATTCAATTGCATTTCAGAACCACTTAGGTCTAGCTTTACTGAAAGCAGTACATTGCAGAGAAGCATGCTTTGGAAAGGCGTACATGTACGCCAGCGGCAGTCACTGCATTGCCTTAGATGCCAGCAGAAGGTAAGCGGATAAATTGCAGTTACTTAAACCAGTCTTTTTAGGTAAATAATTATACATATATATACATGAGTGATTCCATACCAACTCACCGAAAAAAAAAAAAGTTAGTCGCACGACCGACTCGGATTTTTTTTTTTTAATTTGGTACACAGATTGATGGTATAGAGGTATGAAAAAGCCCAAAAGGAAAGTTACCTGCTCCACTTATTTCCCGAGATACGGGTCCTCGAAGTTTGTTGTCCTCGAAGACATAACCAAAAGTTCCCTCACTTTCTGGTAGTGTACAGATGTTTACTATAAATGGTTACACAATGCATAATTTGGGTTTCTCACTCCTTCTTGGAAATATTTAAGCTTAAAGATAAGCCATCAGGCAAAAACGTGCATTTTTGGCCATCTTGGCAGCCATTTTTCTTATAAAGGGGGAGCAGTAGAAACTTTATTTTTTTTTTTTCAAAACAAGCCACTGATGTGTTAGCTATTCACAGGAAAAGAGTTTACTTTTGGTTATTTCTCCCATTAAGAGATATCCTGCTGACAGTATATGCATGTTTTTCGCGACGACCATATGCTTTTGTTCCCCCTCTCATGGACTTAAAATTAATTAAACCAAAAAATGATGATATATTTATTAATAGCTGTATTATCTACCCAATATGTCATGAAATGTAATTTATTAAATCATTGAACAATAAATTAGATAATTGATGAAAACAAGAAATAGTATTTCTCTGATGCCTGAGCATTATGCATTCATAATTATAAAGCACTAAATACTTTCTTGAGAAATTAATTAACATAAAGGCGCTCTAAATATTTATATTATAAGCAATACTGATTGGGATACTCCTGTTTTTAATTGAAGAATTTCTTGAATTAATATCACATGAATATCAGGAAAATAAATGAGGTCTTTTCGTTTGATGTAGGATATTTTATGACAAATTTCATTTGATGGGCTACTAACTGAGCATGGTGATAAAGAGCTATTAATTTCAGCATCGAATTCCATTTTACCTTATTAACAGTTAAATATTTACAAAATAATTAAATAAATAATTTAATATAAAGCCATGCTTGAAGAATTAAAATTAGTGCAACTAATTTATTCCCATACTGATCTTTACAAAATTGACATGCGTTGAGCACTGATAAGAAAAAGTTTACTCACTAAAATATTAGTTCACAGATACTATAAAGCATACATTATATTTTCTACAAAATAATACTGCAACAAAGAACAAGGGTATCCTCCTGTTTATAGCCATCAATCAGGAACATCCAATCACAAGATTGGGTATTGCCTATGAGATAAATATTCGAAGCTCCTTTATTTTAATTGATTTTTCAAGAAATTCTTTAGTACCTACCCCTTTATACCCTTGTTCTTTGTTGCAGTATTATTTTGTAGAAAATAGAATGTACGCTTTATAGTATCTGTGAACTAATATTTTAGTGAGTAAACTTATTCTTGTCAGTTCTTATCAGTGCTCAACACATATCAGTTTTGTAAAGATCAGTATGGGAATAAATTAGTTGCACTAATTTAAATTCTTCAAACATGGCTTTATATTAAATTATTTATTTAATTATTTTGTAAATATTTAACTGTTAAAAAGGTAAAATGGAATTCGATGCTGAAATTAATAGCTCTTTATCACCATGCTCAGTTAGTAGCCCATCAAATGAAATGTGTCATAAAATATCCTACATCAAACGAAAAGACCTCATTTATTTTCCTGATATTCATGTGATATTCAAGAAATTCTTCAATTAAAAACAGGAGTATCCCAATTAGTATTGCTTATAATATAAATATTTAGAGCGCCTTTACGTTAATTAATTTCTCAAGAAAGTATTTAGTGCTTTATAATTATGAATGCATAATGCTCAGGCATCAGAGAAATACTATTTCTTGTTTTCATCAATTATCTAACTTATTGTTCAATGATTTAATAAATTACATTTCATGACATATTGGGTAGATAATACAGCTATTAATAAATATATCATCATTTTTTGGTTTAATTAATTTTAAGTCCATGAGAGGGGGAACAAAAGCATATGGTCGTCGCGAAAAACATGCATATACTGTCAGCAGGATATCTCTTAATGGGAGAAATAACCAAAAGTAAACTCTTTTCCTGTGAATAGCTAACATATCAGTAGCTTGTTTTGAAAAAAAAATAAAGTTTCTACTGCTCCCCCTTTATAAGAAAAATGGCTGCCAAGATGGCTAAAAACGCACGTTTTTGCCTTATGGCTTATCTTTAAGCTTAAATATTTCCAAAAAGGAGTGAGAAACCTAAAAAAATTATTGCGTAGCAATTTACAGGGAGGACCTGTACACTACCAGAAAGTGAGAAAACCTTTGGTTTTGTTTGCCTTTTTTTGTAATAAATGCCTCAACTTTAGCAAAATCTGCAAATTCAAGTTTTTGTGATTACAACTTCAAAGAGCCCTCTACCTTAGCAATTTTCATTATGAACATTCTAGTATTTTTTTTCTGAATGCCTGGAGTAACTAGTTTCCATAGATATCTAACACTTTTATTTTGCATGAGTACGATTTTTTATAAAAAATGATTAAATAACATCACTTTTTTAGTATTTTGACGTGGCGGACAAACTTTGAGGGCATGTATCTCAGAAAATAAGTGGAGCAGGAACCTAACAATTTGGACTTTTCCATGCCTCTATATGATCAACATGTGTGCCAAATTAAAAGAAAATCCGAGTCGGTCGTGCGACCCCCATTCGGTGAGTTGGTATGGAATCACTCATATATATATATATATATATATATATATATATATACTTCAAAACTTATGTAATTAGGTGGTTACATTTATGTATTGCATAATTTCAGATGATTTAAGCACTTAAATTACTCATTCCAGAGTTGAAAGGAAAAATGTTTACTAAGAACATATTCAAAAGGGAATTCTTTTTATATTTCAAAAGTAAATATAGATAACAAAGAAATAAAAATGTGTATTATTGAAAACATTTTAAACCAAAATCTGTTTTGCATGATCTTGTTGAGGTATTTCACCGCTTTTAAGAGTTTCATACAGATGAAACTCAAAGGACATTCTGATATATATTTGACATTTTTAAGGTGTATAAAAATACTAAGTGCAAGAAAATATCAAAAATGTTTAAAACGATATCACACACATTTCTATTTATACTACATAATTTTTCCAATTTGCATGCTGAACCAAAGTATTATATACAGCACTGCATGTCAATTTAATCACATTTCACAACAAAAAAGTATTAAACATAGGAATTGAGAAAGCATGAAAACCACTGCATTTCTCTTAAGTGGAAGGGGGAAAATTCGTCTTAATATTTTATTAAAAAATCTTTTGGAAAAGTGTGACTTTAACAAGTGAGAAACGATGATAAATAATTAGAAACTCAGCAGCTTAATATGGTTTAACAGTATTACTGAATTAAAAGATCGTAATACCTAAGAAATATTACACAACATATTGTAAAATAGATAAGTAGCTGTACCACATTTGACATTTTAATTCAAGCAAACTAATCAATATGAAAAAAATAGTGTACGTATAACTTGCTTACATATAATTGTAAATTCTAATGTTCATTAATACTTTCAGTGGTTGAAAGGTGAAAAATTTTTTAATACACCAATGTGAAGTAGATAAGTATGATAAATAACTGTAAAAAAAAGATTTGGAGACATCCTTCAGAAGGAAGATAAGAAAACAAACAAAATAATAAGAAAGCAAAAAATCTGCAGATATTTAAGTGCATCTAAACAATGTGAAATGAAAGAAACTATTGAACACAACAAAATTATACTAAAAAGTAAGACATTTTACACAGGTATATATATTATTCTCATTAAATATAATCAAAATAGAGTGCACCCAGTGATGCAATATCAGCTCTACTTATATTTCATATTACAGATCAGTAAGATTAACATTTGAAAGTAAGCATAGCTAATATGCATAAAAATAAACTTGTAACTAATTCACATATTGAACAAGCATCTTCTGCTAAATATTCAATACATAGAAAATACAGCACATGTAATTTTACTTGCCTATTTCACATTGATGTTGAATTCAAAACACTGGTATTGCAAAAGTACGTTTTCGAGTAACATTTTTCATAAACATTAAGTTTGGAATTCTGATACATAACGTACTGTTTAAACACATACATGTCAAGACTAGAAAGATGAAATATGAGAACATGATAAGAGTAAAGGTCATATGTTTAAAACATGAGCAGTTGTATTGTATATGGGCAAATTATATGAACAGTTATAAAGTGGAGGGAAAAGTTACCAACTACATTTGAGCCTATCAGTTTACAAGTAGTAGTATACATGAAACTAAATATCTGTATATTCTATATACCTTCTTCAACGTAAAGGAAGGAAAAAAAATAACCACATTGATTAATAATTTCAATACATCACTACTATATAGTTAATTTTGAGTTACAATGGAATACAAATGCCAATATTCTTGAAATCAGGTAAATTAACTAAAAAATTTCGTTTCTGCGGGACTTTTAAAGCTATAAAAACGTCTTACATTTTACAAAGGTCCTTTTAACACTCATATTGTCCTTTTAATACTTATAATATTAAATTTACATAACATGTGTCATACAAAATAAATTATACATTAGCTTAAATTAAGTACTTTTTAAACACCACACACACATACATATATAGGCAAGTCCCACTAATCTGAATTCATCAGGACTGACATTAAATCAGATAATGCAGACTACATAATCAAATTTAAAACAAACAATAGTTTTTTTAATAAAGCTAAAAGTTAGATACAAAAAATCAGGGAGAAAACAAGCACACAAAATAATAGATATAAAAATGTATTTTAAAAACTTGAGAAAAGTAACAAAAGAGAGCCTAACTTGCTTTTCATCATTTTTTAGCAACCTTATTCTATTTTTGAAGCTATCATTAAACGCTAGACATCTAACACTTCACTATTTCATTTTTAAAGGTTTTCATCTCAAGTCAATCTAATGTCACTTTTCGGCAATTCTTTAAATACTTTCTGGGGGGGGGGTACAGTATTAAAGTTACCTCACATTAAGCAATGCTTAGATTAACACAACCCAGATTAGCAGGATTTTACTGTGTGTGTGTATGTGTGTGTGTATATATATATATATATATATATATATATATATATATATATATATATATATATATATATATATATATATATATATATATATATATAAAACACATATGCACAAAAACATTTAATAAAAATACAGGACAGAAAATGCTTCAAAATTAAAAAATATAACTTGAACGGTAGCATACAGAAAACAATTAAAAAAGGGACGAGTATTAATTGCGAGAATATAAAGACAGTACAATGCAACTAGTTGAAGACACTAAAATAACATACTGATAGGCAGTTGAAGTAAATAATAAGAATTCATTGCTTATTTATTACTTATTAAACTATTTGATGAGAATAAATGTTAGTACTACTTTGATAAAACATTACATGACTGATCACAATTCAAGATATTGTAAGTTACCTAATGCTAATTAAAGAGACCTAAGTGTATTTTCCAAAATATGCCAATCTATGACAAGTGCTCCAATGTATATACATTTTTTTGTTTTTATTGCTATGGAAATGTAGTTACTTTAATGCAATCAAACATTTAAAGGAGTACAGTACTCAGGGACGTCATTTCAAGTTTTTAAAGGGGGGGGGAAGGGTCCAAACGCAATGCAATTTCATCGGAAAACGTTAAAAACCACGCCCACTTATACGTAAACACATTGATTTTTCAAAGCCGGGGGGGGGGGGGGGAATCGACCCCCCCCTGCTCACCCTAAATGATGGGCTTGACAGTACTTTCTAATTTTAGCTAGGATAATAACTACAATGCAGATTTAATTTGGAAGAAAACAGCAAACATGTTTTGAAACAAAATCAAACTTATAAAATTATTACTGTACTCTACGATTATGATATGCCCACAAAACATTAACAAAATTCACTTCATACATTTAATCAACAATTAAACTCTTACACCCTGCTAAAAGTATTTACAATCTGGAAGCCCTGATAGGTGAGGAATACAAAGGAAAAAAAAAGCAGGAAGACTAGTATGATGCAAGAGTATCTTAAATACAAATTGAAACACACGAATGATATCAATTTCTTTTTTTCTGCTAAGATATTTTTTAGTGAAAAATCCATTTTAATGTCATTGTTTTAAAAGAATCTATCTTACAAACAATACCATGCAACATGGCAACGCAATGTTACTAAACTAACATTTAGTTTTCATAGAAATGAAATAATAACAATAATAATAATAATAATAAAAACCTCTCTCTCTTAGACACATACAATTAAATATTATGTAACACTAGATTTCTATTAGAAGAATCAGTACGATTTTTATGTATTTACAAATGGAACTTTTTAAAATACACTTGGGCTCCTAAATAAAAGCATTTCATGACACATTTTATGCATAAAGGCAATAGTTTTGCATAGTTTTATTTATAAAAACATTGTACACAAGTGTATAACATAGTTGTATAAAAACAAGTTCAATGTCTATCACTCATAGGTAGTAAAGTGCAAATTCTCATCTCAAAAACAAAAAGTATTTTTTACAACAATTACAACCTTTTGAAAGGTAACAGGCTATTGACCTCCTTTATTACTATTAAAAAAAAAAAAAAAAGAAAAGAAAAAAACAGTGATGTATTAAATAAAGGTAATATGGCGCACACACATACACACACACAACAGATATATGTATATCGTCTAATTACTTGATATATGTTACAGATACATTTGATCACAATGAGAAAAAATTATAAATTGTTATTCACTACAAGAAAAAGTAAAAACAAGGCATTCAAGTTTTTAAAAAATCTACTGCACTTAGTACTGAACATTATGATCGATTCACATCACTAGGCACTACACAGATGTCTTAAACAATTGGATCACAAATCCTACTGTGACATTTGAAGTGATGAATGAACTAAACAGAATAAGCACTTTTTAAAGTAATTAGAAAGGGGGAAAAAAAGGATGCTTAAATGATTGAAATTGAGGTTATTATTTTCATTAATATAGAAGCAATAATAAAAATCATGACCATAATAAAGAAAAATAGAATATTAGCATCTGTTTTTTTTTCATTATATCATTGACAACAGGTCATTAATCACCTATGACGAGTAGGGGTGGAGCAAAAAAAACAAAAATTTTTATTTTCGAATTGTAATAGTGCGGAAAAGTTGCGATTGGCGAGGACTTGCAAAACAAAACAAAAATTTATGAAATCGGATAACATCTTCCGATCCCGCAACGAGCTTGAAATTTTGAAAAAATGAAAATTTTTATGTGTTCTTAGTGGTTTTTTAGAATTTTTGTTTCAGTGTTTCATTTTAATGCTGTTAGACAGAAAAGTTACGATTAGTGAAGCCTTCCAAAATTTCAAAAAATATATTGAAATCAAATAATACCTTCTAATCTAGGAACAAGCCTGAAAAAACAAAAAATTGAAAAATCTCAGCTTTTTTTTTGCGATAAAAAGATTTGAAAAAAAGTCTCTTTTTTGTTTTTCTCCCGGTATCATAGTGTAAAACCTTTTAAAAAGCACTGTATTACTTACTCATAAACATTAATTTATTTCTTGATTTTTAAAGTATCTTCTAAACATGCAAAACTACCATTTTTTACAACAATGAAGCATTTTCAAATAATAGAAAATTTTAAAATATTTACTGAAATTTCCACAATCCAGTACAAAATTCCACTAAATAAAACACCCACTCACAAAATAAACACTAGTTTTAATTGCTAAACTACAAACAATTTTAATACATAATTACATACAATTTCTTAATTGCCTTTTGAAGTCTGTACCTTCTATAAACTGGTACCTAGTCTAACTGACTACCCACAGAATCCCTTAACACTAATTTAACTAAAAACTAATTTTGTCGTTAAAATTAAACCTAGGTAGGTTAGGTAGTATATAGAATGATACTTCAAAAGGCAATTAAAAATTAAGAAATTAGCATATAATGAGGTAAGCATTAAAATAGTTTATTGTTTAGAAATAAAAAAATATTGTTTATTTTATGAGTGAGTGTTTTGTTCAGTGGATTTTTTGTACTGAAAAAGTAAAAAACACTTTTAATTAATAGCTATGGGTATGACATTGTATGTAAATGTTACCTATTATGTTTTGCTTTTTAGTTGCTTTTAGTTTGCTTTAAGGTTATGTTGGTCCCTACAGTAACAATGTCTGTAGCAAAGTGAGGCAAGCTGTTACAAAAATTTAGAATTGGAAAGCATTTGACAAGGAGAGGGCACTATGGGAAAGATATAATTATGTCTTTACCTGCCCCACGCACCCCATTAGCCACATGCAAAAAATGTTAACTTGTTATCATGACAACTGAAAATTTGAAACACGATTACAAAAAAACATGTGTTTAAAAGGTTACTATAGGGCATCTTGGTGTTGATCTCGGAACACGTTTGATATGAAAGCCATAAATATAAGAAATGTTTTAACGCAGACAAAACAAATTTTAGATTTTGTTGATTTCTAACTTTTCATACACGAAATTTTTAAATTACTGTAAAGGCCTTTTTATTCGCGAGGCCTTAATTTTCGCGATTTTCGCGAGCCCTTCGTAATCGCGAAAATTTAGGCCTTGCGAATTTGTTTTTACTATGGACTTTTTCAACTTTCGGTTCTGTACATGCAAAATTCGCGAAATTTTCGGCCCGCGAAATCACCGATGTATTCATTTTCGCGAAAATTACGGCCCGCGAAATTAAAGGCCTTACAGTAAACAAAACCGCCATTTAAAAACACCCAGGAACTAGAAAGCAAAAAATAATAGATGATATTTACATATAATTTCTTACTCATACCTATTAATTAAATTTGTTTTACTTTTTTAGTACAAAAAATCCACTGAACAAAACACTCACTCATAAAATAAGCAATATTTTTTTATTTCCAAACGATAATCTATTTTAATACCTACCTCATCATATGTTAATTTCTTAATTTTTTTTTGCCTTTTGAAGTATCATTCTATATACTACCTAACCTAACTAGGTTTAATTTTAAAGATTAAAAAAAATAGTTCAGTTAAATTAATGTTAAAGGATTCTGTGGGTAGTCAGTTAGGTTAGGTAACAGTTTATAGAAGGGACAGACTTCAAAAGGGGACTAAGAAATTGTATATAATTAGTTAGGTATTAAAATTGTTTGTAGTTTAGTAATTAAAATTAGCTTTTATTTTCTGAGTGGGTGCTTTATTTAGTGGGTTTTTGTACTGGATTGTAGCAATTTTGGAAAATATCTTATAATTTTCTATTATTTGAAAATGTTTCATTGTTGTAAAGAATGGTTGGTTTGCATGTCCAGAAGATACCTGAAAAATCAAGAATAAATTAATGTTTAAGAGTAATATAGTGCTTTTTAAAAGGCTTTATGCTATGATATTGGGTAAAAAAAAAAAAAAAATAGAGAGAACATGTTTTTGATTTTTTTTTAATCCCCCCGAAAAAAACTGAAATTCTACAATTTTTTTATTTTTTTTGGCTTGTTCCTGGATCAGAAGGTGTTATTCGATATCAATATATTTTTTCAAATTTCGGAAGGCTTCACCAATCGTTACTTTTCCATCCAAGAGCATTTAATTGAAACATTGAAACAAAAATTTTAAAAAACCACTAAGAACACATAAAAATTTTCATTTTTTCAAAATTTCAAGCTCGTTGCGGAATCGGAAGATATTATTCGATTTCAAAAATTTTTTTTTTGTTTTGTAAGTCTTTACCAATCGCAACTTTTCCACACTATTACGATTTGAAAATAAAAACTTCGTTTTTTTCACTCCACCCTAATGACCAGGGGTAAATCTAGAGAGAAATCAGGTCCGTTAAAGGACCCTTCACAAAATTCGAAAACTCAAAAAGGGATCCTTTACAAAATTCAGTCACTCAAAAATGGACCTCTCATAAAAATTCCTCACTCAAAACCAACTCTTCACAGAAATCCAAGTTCAAAGAACGATCGGGTATATTTCTTGTTGTAACTATTTTTCACACAATTCCAAAAACAGGACCTTGGTCAAATATTCTGGATTGACCTCTAATGACCTATATAAAAAAGTAATCAATAGCAATTTTGTTTCTTTCGTATCACGTTTTCATTATTTAAAATAACTAACATCAAATAGAAACTAAAGCAGTTGCCATACTTTTACTCGGATTTTTCACTATAAGATTTAGAATGTACTCTACAAAATGAAAGGATAAAAATTTGATAAGAATAATCTATACATTTAAATGAATGCTATTTTTGAAAATTCAATTAGTAACATTACATTTCATTGAACACTTTTAAATTATCATTAAAATTTCTGCACACAAAATGAGGTTTGATACAGTTAGGTTACACTGATGCCACTTTTAAGCTGAGAGAAAATAATTTGTAATATAAATATTACAATGTGTTCAAAACAACTTGAGCATTGCTTTTCAGTTATGATAGAAAATATTATTGGTATAGGGGGAGGTAGGGAAAATTGATGCCCATTACTCACTGGGACATTAGCGTTATTTCAGAAACTATAATCATCATTTGTATGGGTGCAATTTTTCAAAATTGTTTTAATGAAGCAACATGAACTGTGATACTAGAAATGAATCACCCACTAGTCAGTTGTTGGCCAGCTTTGAAGGAAGGTATGTTTTGGTGAAGGTTACATAAGTGTTTTAGTGATAATTAGATGTTTGAAAGCATCAAAGGTATGTTTAATGTATTCTTTAATTTGTATAAGTATTGTTTTTTAAAAAATATTCAGTGAATCTATTAACAATAGGTTACATTAAAAGAACAAATAGATTAGAGCACATTAATACAAGACAAGGTGCACTCTGTTACTGTATCAAAGTGCCCATGAGTACATTTAAGTGACAGATAAATCAGTAATAACTGTTATGATATCTCAAGCTAGGTATGTACTTTTCCTCAAAAAATGGTGCAAACATACAAGCCTTAGATTGACTCATCAGAGGAAAAACAAAACACAGATAATTTCAATGCAGAAGTAATTTACACTGCATATAGCAGAAGCAACAATCTAGTATGGTACCTGTCACTTCCTAAAGATTTCCTAGCAGCTAGTCTTAGAAAGTATAACTACTCTCCAAGCTTGTAGTTCCACCCAAGACCTTTTTGGATGACATAATTTAAGTAATTCTGTTGGTGTCATAAATTTGAACAGAAAATAATAAAATTTAAGGTCAACAAAATATCATGGGCTCTTGTGCTTCAGAATGCACTGATCAGAAGTCCTCTTTAGGCCAAGATGGGTAAGAAAATCAGATGTTCTGTAACAACTAAGGGGATAAGTCTATCAGAAATATTCTCAAAACGGGAAAAGATAGGTAAATCAAAGGCATTAAGATCAATGCTGAGATTAGCGCTTTACCTATTGGGATTAATGTCCAGTTTTATATGGTACTAACTATAGAGCTCTGAAGAAGTCTGAGACAGGTCGGGTGAAGTATCAGTCAGACATGTCTTAGAGAAATCACAGCCTACGGGCCTGGTAAGTAGTTATATTATTTACTCTGGTTGTAAATCTTCAGTTTTTATGTTTCAGAGGCATTTTACAGAACAGTCATACAAACTAACTGAGACAAATGTAGATTTCTGAAGAAATGAAGTGAGGGACCGAAAGTTTTACCATTCAACCTAGGATATCTTAACTCAAAACAAAACAGTAGCTATGCCAAGTAAGAACACAAATAGCATAGATGCCATGCAATATAGTTTCAACAGCACAATCTTTTATAGCACTCTTAAAGTGTTAAGTTTCTGTAACAGCTAAGTTAGAATACTTTTAAAAAACAATAATTTTGATTTTTCTTTCATGAACTGGTATTAAGAAACTTCAATATAATTTTAATCTCGTTATAATTTGTGAAAGAGAAAGACTGGGTGTTTTTTATTAGGGTTGTAGTATTAAATGCATTTTTAAAAATTTGAATGGCCCACAGTTCAAATTTGCACATTACTGAACAGAACTGAAATAATAAATTTAATATAGGGAAAGACGTAGTACACATAATTGATTTATGTAAAATACAAAGAAAGAAATGTGTCTTTACTAATAACTTTAAGGTCTACATGATTTGAACATTTAGTTGGTCATGTCAAACTTATGCAAATTTATAGTGGACATTATTCTTTTTAATTCATTTATTTCAGATAATATCAATCTGAACAATACCCAAATAACATGAGCTTCTTTTATTCTTTATTTTAAAACTTTTACACTGTGCAAAAATGTCACAAAACAGGAAAAATTCAATTATAAATGTAAATTGAAGTTGCTCCGAAAATATATTATACTAGGATGTGCAATAAAGACTGATCACAATTTTTTTTCTCAGATGAATAAAGAAATCAAAGCTCAGAAAACGAATAACGTAAATATAGTGGGCTAGGTGAAGAATGGATCCCTAAAATTTTAGGGTTATGACGCCAGTAATAAGACCTTGCAAGCCATCCAAATACATATATGGTTCCATCTTCCCCTACAGGAAAAAGGAAAAGACATGCGATAAATAAGCAATACATTGCTTCAAATTTTAAAATTTTCCTAAAGAACCAGCGGCTGAAGCATATGTGATGTAGAAGGAAGTTGATAGGGAGTGTATTCTGCTCCATCGCACACACACAGCTGACATTTGGTTTGAAATGTGATGTAGTTTTGAAAAAAGATGAGAGAGAATCAATTTCAAAGGAAGGACAATCTGGTGCTTGAGTAATTTTTTTAACTGAAGAAAACATCTACATAGATCCTATGACAGTGGGAAAAGATCATCGAATCGCTTTGAAAAAACTATCCCACAGAATGACTATTTCATTTGGTTCCTATTAAACTTAGTTCAAAGAAAAACTGTGAATGACACCCATTCGTGCGCAAAGGATTCTAAGATTGCTCTTTCCCAACGAAAAAGAAATGGGTTTGGAGGTTTTGCGCTGTATCAAATAGCTCTCATATAATGCTTAATGATTTTTTTGTGGCTCCAAAGTTGAAAAAAAAAAAACCTTTTGGGATGGACTTATTGAAATTTTTAGTGGAGAATTGTAATGTCCATGTAACTAGATTCAAATCAGGGGCATTAATTGAATATATTTTAGAATACATATTTGAATGCTCAAATTCAATAAATAAGTTCTAACTTACTTTTTTAACCTTTAAGAACCGAGCGGTACACAAGCTGTACCGCAAGTCTTTTTTCCTTTGAGGACAGTGTTGAAATCTTCGCTTCTACCCTTTGGAGCTGGGGATTTTTCCAAGATTTCATACCCCTTACTGGGATTTTACGGTTTTGTATTCGAAACACAAAATCATAAAACCTAAGTGTTTGCCATTGTACCTTCCCGTCTTCAGAGGAAGAGAGATCTGCGGTTCAACAGTTGTACTGCCCGTCTTGAAAGGAAAACTTCTATAAGAATGGCCTGAATCCAAAAGGTAAATTAATAAAATATTTCTTTTGTAGATTTTATAGTTTTTGATACTTGCTTATTTAGTTTTGGACACATTTGGAGAGTTTCATATACTAGGGTTTTGGACAGGATGGTTTAAACCAGGGTTTTTACTGTAGTGTTCTAAACCTTGCCAACCCTACAATGTAGGTGTAAAACCTTGAAATAATACTTTTAAGAATCCAACATAATCATAGCAATAGAAGATATATTGTTAAATCAAGAAACAATATATTTTTATTCAAAAGGGCAATATATGACTGACTTGATAGATTGAGGACACTGGAAAATAACTTATAACTAATTCTTCAAATGTTCAAGGAAGAGCCAGACAGCTCAACAATCTAAATAGACTTGTCACCAAAACACATGTTATGGCTAGATGGGAAAAAATAAGAACTAGTTTACCAATATCTGAAATTCAGTTATCTTTGCAGACAGACACGAAGCAATCGTTTTTCAGAAAAATATTTTTTAAAGCCTCACAACTTCACAGAATATTACTGAATTGAAGGGCAACTTCCATTATATTGCATGTAAATTTATAGATAACACATTTTTATTCAACAGAGGGCTTTGCCATTGTATAGGATCAAGGAGGGTTTCAAGGAGGTGTTACAGTATGTATGTATATATATTACTACTTTGGCAGAAATAATATTAACCCACTGATAGTTTACAAGATTTTATAATAATCAAACAAGAAACAAGTAAAATGTAACAAATAAATAAATATAAAACAATCATGAGAATGAAAATGGTAATTTACAAGTGCCTGGAGTTTCATGCATCAACATTTAAGTTTAAAAATGTTTTTCAGATCAAATTAAATTATGAACACTGAGTATTGAAATAAAAAAAAATAAATTAACAATATCAACACATTATTTTGTTTGAAGTACAATACAAAAGACAAACATTATCTATGTGTTGAGGGTGGGAAAAACCCTGAGCTTGCTAATATAAATATTGATAGAAGCACTGAAACATTTTCCCTCCCTCCAAATTAATTAAGTGATCAATATATATTTTGTAAAATATCATACAATAAAAGTAAAAATTTAATAATACAAATATTTTGCATATAAAGCATCAGATAATTCAAATTTTTGACGAAGTTGAGTGATATATTTTCAGACCTACAAATATAGTTATAATACATTTTTAAACGGCAAGAGTGATATGAAAAACAATAAGCTGCTCACAAATGATCAATTTTTGCATTAAAGAATCCATTTAAATAACTGCAAGAATTAGTATTTTTCTGTCCATTTTTCAATAAAGGCACTAATCTTCTCAAAAGTATACCCTATCTGCTTTACATTTAATGCTTACCACACCAAAATATTTAAACAGCAGCATATAGGACATTGAAAACATTCACTAGAGTTATTTAAGCAGCTGAGAAAAGTTACAGCTGTCTTGATTAGTCCTGCTCAGCAAGTAGCACCCAGAGCATCAGGTTAGATAAACGGCAGAGGTGAGAATTACACAGCAAGCACACTACATACAGCACTGATGACATCAACATTGTCTACGGAACATCATGGTTCCACGCTAAAGGCGTGTCTGGAAAAACAGAAAAAGGAGTAAGCAGAGAAGAAGCACCAAAAAATAATGGAAAATATATTTTCTTCCAGGAGATCTTTGCTGCACTAGAAAGAATGAAGCATAGTTCTCCAAAATAGGGTATTTAGTAATTATTATTGAAATAAATGAAAAAAAAAAAAAGCCAAAAGCAGTGTTAAAGAAATATGGTTATAAGAAGAAAAGTATACTGTCATCTGATAGTGCTTTTATTGAAGTGAAACTAAATCCAAAATTTCCATTTAACAAGTTAAACTGAATACAATTATAGTACTGCTGCTTCCTATAATATGCTCCGAAATGCATGAAGAATGTAAAACATTTGACTTTGTGTAATAAAGTTTGAAACTATTTTTTTTAACATAAGCAGAGAGATTTGCAAGAAAATGCTCCATATGAATTATGCAGAACATATTTTTAACTGAAAAATGTGTAACCAAAATAGTCATAAACTGCTTTAGTAACTGAAAGACCCATCACACAACATAAAAATTTCTTTACGTCACAGGCATTATATATTAAAACAAATGACAATGTTGCACTCTCTAAAAAAATTTAAACAATAAATGAAAAGTTTAAACATCTTTCAGGTATATTTTTCTTATATCACAGCAAAAAACAATCGGAATGAAGTACAAGAGTCTTCAACAAGCTGTTTAAATAACAGTTAATAAAATTCAAATGCATTACAGTTCAAGAATCAAAACAAAACAAAAAAATCTGGTATGGACTCCACACTACTTCCTTTTATGCGTAAATTTCTTAGTAGTTGCCTTAAGTGTTAAAAAAAGCGCTTGCAGTGAGCAAGGTAACAATTCAAATATTTACTCCTCTAATCTGCCACGAAACAATGCAAAAAATATTTTATAATGGTTAATTTTCTAAATATTGCTGATTTTAAGATCATTCAGTAAATTTTTCGCAAAATATCGCCAATAGCGCCAAGTTGAACCCAAATTCAAAAAATAATTTTTTCGCCAAATTTGTCGCCAACTTGGCGATATGTCGCCAAGTTGGCGTCAAACACTTGGCGACCAAAAGCTTGGCGACATATCGCCAAGTGGTCGCGCCAATTCATATGACTTGAGTCTGCATTGAAATTAACACTGATTTACTCCCAAAAAGGGGTAAAACACCCCCTTGGGAACATTCGAATGCAACCACAAGAGGAGGTGCACAACTAGACCATCCTCAAAGCCTACATACCAAGCTAGAAGCTTCTACGGCATATAGTTTTTGAGTTATGCGACCCACATACATACATACATACATACATCCGCACACACGTACATACAGACGTCACGAGAAAACTCGTCGTAATTAACTCGGGGGTGGTTGAAAAGGATTTTTCGACTGCTTATATGTTGGTAGGTACATATGCAAGTGCTGACAGGTCGAAAAAACTACTGAACATTCATTCGGGGGTGAGCAAAATCAAAATTTAGACTCAAATTTGAGTGATTTTTTTTTCGCGATCACAATACTTCCTTTACTACGTAAAAGGAAGTAAAAAATATATGTTTGTATACATATATACATATATATATATATATATACAGGGTACGATGAATCCTCATACATATAATAGTCCACAGGTGACTATTATATGTATGAGGGGTGAATTGGCGACATAATGCAGTTCTGGTACTGTTTTTCTGGACAAAACAAATTTCCCTTTTGTATAAAATTGGTCAGGACTTGGATTCAATTATTTCTCACTTGTGCTTCGGTAATGGAAAATTTATGAATTCGCCCCTGATGCAGTGAAATCCCATAGCAAATAGGAATACAACAAAATATCTATTTCCGCAAAACTAAATTTTCAGTCCCGATTAACTTGCCTTGAATTCCATTACAACAAAACTCTTATTGCAACAAACAAGAATTTTGTTGCAACAAGTTCGGGGTCCTTTGAAGTTCTATGTAATAGGAGTTCCCACTATGTATAAATATATATATATATATATATATATATATATATATATATATATATATATATATATATATATATATATATATATATAAATTACTATGAGACACAAAGGAAGGAAATTTAGAAGCTTTCATACTTAATACATTATTAATTGTGCTTATTTAACGTAATAGAATGAAATCAGTTTATCTCGAACCTGCCTAACTCGAAAGTCTATACATCAAATTTGTTCTATTTTGTAGCATTAATTCAAAGATTTCACCATTGTTTCAAACAATATTTCCCCTAAACCTTTATATCTTGTTAGATTGTTATGCTCAGATTTTATTTTCAACAAAGATTATTTACAGCCGTAGAAGTTTCAGACAGAAAACATTTTTGCTTATATTGACAGAAGCATTGCTCTGTAATTCCTGATAGAAAATAGGGCCCAAAGTATTTACTAAGTGCATGGAAAAATAACTTTGCTATGTTATCAGGATTTTTCCTGTCCGAACGTCCAAATTATTTCAACTAAGAATAAAGTGAAAATGTTAACGTTCGTGAGCAAACCATCACTGATATATATATTTTTCTTACAAGTATACATAAACTTATTATCAATATAACTGCTAAAATTAGTAGTTACAGTAGACCCCCATCTTATGCAAGAGTTATATTCCATGAAAATGCTTTATATATCGAAATTGAATGAAATGAGAATCAATATAAATTTAGAAACAAGAATTAGGTTCTGAAGAAAAAAAAATGTCCATTCTAGTAATAGATAAATATTTTTCTCAATGTCAGATTTCACGCTAATAAAATTTCACTTTCGGACGATTTATCTAAAATTTATTTTTACAAAAAATAATTTTAAAATAGCAAATAAACACATTTTTTGCAGTTGAAACATATTGTCTAATACATGCAATAAATATTTCTTAAAAAATGCACATTAGTAAAAAAGTTTGTATAGAACGGTAATGCAATTATCTACTAATAGTTTCAAATGAATGAAAAATGTACTGCTTTTCAATTCTCTACCTAAAATTCATAGGAGAAGAAGGAACACTGTTCAGTCATATTTTCAAAGTTTTTGAAATATAAAAAAAGATACCATTGTATTTAACAGTTAAGATAATTGTTTCTTGTTCATTCCAATAAACAGTTAAATCCTCTTATATGTTTCAACTGTCTTCTGTCGAAAGCAAATCTTTTGGTATTTATCACCAGAAAAATGTTGATAGGTCACAGAAGCAAAGTCAAAAAATTTTTAATATTCTATATAGTAAGAGGAGAATTTGCAAACTAAAACTTATATCTTTCATTGTCTTAGCAAAAATATACAATTTCTTTTGTTTAAACTTAGTGAGATCATTCTGTTATTTGACAATTCTTTGGTAAAGGAAAAAAAAGGCAAATTTTACATTAGCAAATCTATAAAACTTTTTAACCAGATAAAAATAGGCTAATCACTGCCAGAGCAGAATTTTTTTTTTTGCAGATGACAGAACATTTTGCATTTCTTCTTGGTTCTTTAATTTAAATATATTAATAACATAAAATAAAACATCAATCTACTTATCTTGTTTTATCTCTAGTTAAAATTAATTTTTAAAAAGTGAATCATGTATCGATTTAAAAACAGCACATACAGCAAATAAATATAGAGTAATATGCAATAGACACTTATTAATAATATCGTAAGAGTTATATAATATTTTAGAAGAGATTGCTCAAAAGTTACAGAATGTAAAGAATTCTTAAAGTATTATATGCATCTACTATTTAAAAAAAAATGCTAATACAAAAATAAATCCATGCAATCAAATCAAATCAATGATAGAGAACATAAATACAATATGATACAGAACAATGCTAAGTAGAAAAAATATATAGATTGAAAGGGAATATACTTTGAAACAACACATAAAATAAGAATAAGACAAACAAATGATACATTTAATACAGATAACATTCACTGCATCTAAATGTGGCCAAAATCAAAACTTGATTACTATATTTAAGTGATATTTTAAGTACAATAGCACGTCATTTGAAATAATTTATGTAAATGAATACACATACACATTAAAAAAATTCTAAGGAAAATGAAACTCTCCAGTCTAAATATCATGCCAAGTAAACTTTACACACAAAATGTATTACAAGAATTTTACAGAAATGTGTATCATAATATGCTTTGAACATGCAAACTAAATCTTAAAATGTTCAACATAAATTTCTAACATAAAGCAACATGCATATTTGACACCTAGAATGATATAATTATGAGCGTTTTACCTAAAACGTATTGCTCCTACTTTTTAAAAATTTGCAATTAGTTCATTCTTGTTTGGCTTCTATGCCGTCTTTTCTCTCTCTAGAAAAGGACAATTTGAGTCTTTCAAACTTGAAATTATATAACTATTGTTTAAAAGTGAGGAAAAAGGAAACGGAAATGTAGTTAAGTAAAGAGAGGAAAAAGTTAACGAAATATATTTTAAAATATTATAGGTATTTATAACGGTGATGTGGGACTTAAGCATATGTTGAATTTCTGTATAGGTAGTCACTCAGGGTATCTTTAAGCCATTAAAGGGGGGGGGGGGGGCGGAGGGAGGGAAAACAAAGAGAGAACATTATTTGATTTTTTAAAAGTTAAAACATTGTCATGATAAATGCAATCATTGGTAAATGAAGAAAAACAAATCTCCTAAGAAAAATGTAATTTACAAATAAAAAATAAATAATGCTGTAAGAAATTCATCAAGATAGAAAAAAAAAAAAAAAAAAGTGAAGCATTGAAAATGTAATCAAATCACTAATTGAATAATACTAACTGCAAAAATTTTGCAAGAAAAAAATATATTTTTTGAATGCATTGCTATTATATTGCATTTTTTACATGAACACTATGAGTAGCATACAAAATTAAGAGCAATCAAATGATTTCAAGTGAAATTTTACAAGTACATTTTAACCAAATTGCATATGTACAGAGGAAATTCACCTAAGTCAGAACACAGGCTTATTTTGCCAAATGGGAGGACCATACTATTGGTGGACATCTTAAAAGTTCATTTTTTGTCAACAACCTGGGGGATCGCATTGTTCAGTATGAATCAGACATCTGTGAGCCGTATTTTAATATTTGTCCTTTTCTACAAAATTTTTGAAATTTGACATTGCAGCATCCTCACTTCACTTCCAAACAGATAAGAATTTTGCATATAATAGTATGTAGTAGGAAAAAGGGATTAAATGATTATGAGCTTTGAAAACCATTAGTAAAAATTAGTAGCACACCAAATCATGTAATCCAAAAGTTTGTTTTTCCTAAATCGGATTGACATTTTTATGTGTACTTTGAAATTATACGGCCACATGTTTTGAAAACAAAAACACCTTACAATTTGAAATTGAGCATATGTTATTTTAGTAGTAAAGTAGTTTTTTCTGTTAATGAAATTTTTAGAATCCGCGAAGAGATGACAGCAGGGATGGACAACCCTTTACCTCATCCAAATGAACATATGTTCCACAACATATTTCTATTTTCTAGTTTCTTAATGCATAAACACAAATAAAAAAATACACGCTATACATCGTTTAGATTATTGACTTTTTTCCAAAAAGCATAAGGGCCTGAACTAGGAGTAGGGGAGACTGGGTACGGTAGTGACAATTTTCATTTGCTCCCCCATAGATCCCTTAGCAATGCCTGTGAGCTGGTTTAAAGTTGTTTTTATGTTAAAGTGTTTATTTGCCTGCTTATAAACACTAAAATTTTCTTCCTAAGTACAATAGTTAACTCACAAGACCAAATTAAACAAAAAAGGAAAAAATGTCACAACAGACCTCACCCCAGGGGCGGTTGTGACAGTGCTTGGGGTCGGTTGTGACAAGTTCAAAAATACAGCAAAACAGTCTAGATCACTTTTAATTTCAAGTAATATTAAACGTAATTCAACATAACCTTCATCTGGGAAAGTTTAACATTTAACAATGTGTCTCGCTCAGCTGAAGTAGCCTTATACCAAGTCTTACAAAAATATCAGGTTTTTGGAATTTTGTAACGTCTGTTTTGGCAACATTTTGCACATCCTGTGGGTCATAACCGTGTTTGTTCATAACAATTCTCAAGTATCAAAGAAAGATTCCACATTTATTTGTTTTATTGAAGCTTGTTACTCTTGACAGGCTGAGCTACATGAACAGACGTGAAACATTTTTATTCATAAATGAGCGGAATCATTTCTCAGTAGCCATCTTACTCTCATATCTGCTTTCAGCGTATATGTAAGCTCAAAAGCACTTTATTATGAGCAATATAACTTATGCACACGTTGTTTTCATTGTGACAGCGCCGGCCGGCTCCATTGCGTTTACGAATGAATGTTTCGTAGCAAAGACTTACGATTAACGTTGCATTTCCAAAGCTGTCCGAAAGAAAAAAAGTTTCACTTCTTTATAAGCTTCTTTATATTTCATTAGGTCACACTGCCCTATTTCTGTCTTCTCTAAGCGTATTATGGGCATCAAATATGATAAAAACATGTTTTACTCGTGTCACAACCGTCCCCACGCAATTTGTCACAACCGACCCCAACCCACTACTTTTGAAAACAGCAATCGCCATGGCAAAACAAAATAGCCTACATAAAAAGTAATCACTGCTATTTCACTATTAAGGTTCACTACTAATGGGGAGAAAACTTTCATTTCTCTATCTGTACCCATTCAATAGGAATTACTAAAAGACATCGAACAAAAAAACTTACTTTTGACTGTTAAAAAGTAACCAACCCCTCTGCTAGCGTTAATGTCGCTCGATGGCTACCGCAATGCTTTGACACACATTCAGACAAACATGGTGATACTCTCTCTCTTGGCTTCAACCAGGTATTAATTATGGTTTAGCTAATATGACGACTGTCACAACCGCCCCGCGTCACAACCGTCCCCAGTTTCCCCTACTTTTAAAAAACATTTTCCCCAATTTTACTAAATTTAATTACACTGTTTACAAATTTTACTAAATGAAGCTTATGATTATTGGATTCTTGAGCAACTAAATGAAGCAAGAATTGCTGGAAATGCAATTTTATTTTAAATACCAAGAAAGTTGTAGGAAGGAAATGAATTTGAGGTTCAACTTAGGTGCACGTCCCAATTTCATTTGTTTTAAAGGCTCACTTTTATATATCCAGCACAGTTTTCTGGATATATTTGTGCATGATAATTAGGTTTATTCAAAAAGATACCATCAGACTATTCCTTGTCCCCATCTTGCTTCAAAAAAAGAAAGAATGTGGATGAGAAATGCCACTCCAAAAAGTGCTAAAAGAAAAAAAAACCCTTAAACTTTAGGGGGGGAAAAAAACCACAAAAAAATATTAGTGATAAAAAAAGAGAAACACAAGTGACACCATTCCATTTATGCCACAAGTGCTAATCAGAACTAGACACCTGAATGAAAATGTTAAAAGGAAATAATATAGTATAAAAGTACATAACGTGAGATAAAAATATGTACACTGGGTATTAGTAGAGCTTAAAACATTGTGCATTGTTTCAAAAGCACTGAAGATTAAAGGGGAAAAAAACTAACATGTGAGACAATACAACTACTCATGCAATATAGCAAATCTACTCTTCTCAACTGTGTACTAAATTTCTTATTGGAAGTATTTATGATAACCATAAGGTGTAATATGGACTCCCATAGAAAAGTTGAAAGAAAAACAATGACAAACAGAAATTGATGAAAGAGAAAAAAGGAAAAATCCAAACTGAAACTATGGTTTTGCAGGGACAAAAAGAGAAAAGAGACCATATATTGGAAAACTTTTAGGGACTTGAAATTAAAAGAATAACTTTTATGGGAAAAAGGGGACAACTTGGGAGTCCTGTTTTTTCTGTTTTTAAAGAAATGATCCTCAATCAGTTCAAAAATTAAAAGTTATTTGATACATAACAGTGCGTATAAATACTTAATAATAATAATATAAATTGGCTTAAACTAATAAAAAGTGAAAAACCTTTATTTTACTTGAATTTCAATATTCTACTGTAAAAACAGTACAACTCTAATAATCTGAATTAATTGGGACTGGGCCTAATTCGGATGATTGTATTTTTTCAGGTTAAAAAAAGAAATTTAAGTAAAAAAAGAAATTTAAGTAAAGAAAAGAAATTATTGTAGTTGCGATCTGTACATACATTGACAATTAGAAACTGATCTATTTTTACAGAAAAAAAGCTTTTAATTAATTAAAATGAAAACTTTTTTGCATGTTAAACATACCATCAAGTCAAAGAAAATAGCGTCATCAGATAATCATTATTTTATGACCCACAGTATGTTTCCATATTCATTTTTTTCTTCTGAAATTTACAATCTACAGTGGTACTATGTTTCTAAGTAAAAATATATTTATTTAAGCTATAACCTTAACTGGAAAATAAAACTTAAAAAATTTTTTAGTGGAGGACTTAGTAGTCAGATTTATGTTTGGAAAAGATTTTTTCTGCAGGGTGAAGAAAAAGGAACCTTTTATTTATTCTCTCCTGTTAAGTATTGCCACATATTTTAAAGAAGTTTGTCAAGAATTTTAAATTTTGCTTAGTTTTCTTTGACTAAATTGGTACTAATATTTTAAATTTTAATAAAGGTTGTGAAACCTAATCAAGTATAAATTCTATTTTAAGTAAAGTAGTATAAAAGGGGAGCATTAGTCTTTGTAATGTTTGCAGCTATTTATATCCATGAATGTAATCAAGTAGTCAAAAACTTAAACTAAAACAGAATCAAAATTTTTTTATACACTCTTCAGAACAGTACTTTGAAACAGAAAACCCTAATAACCCTGCTAAGAATGCAAAAAAAAAAAAAAAAAACACATTTGCTTTATTTTACAGAAAAACTAAAATAAATAGGATAAAATGAATTGAAAATTTGTTAATGAGAATGTTTCTCAGTAGCAGATATACACATAATAGTCTCAGGGTGTCTACAGAATCTCAAGAGTTAAATTTCATGACCTTTAAAGAACATAAGCTAATGAACTTAAGTGCCCGAATAAGACATACAAACTCTGTAGTCCTAAATTTTTAGAGAAGTGCTAAAGGAAGCATCTACAATCAACACACACACACGTTATGACAATACAATCAAAACAGAAGAAATAGTTTCAAACACAAAAATAAAGAGAAAGGCTTGCTTTTATAACAGATTGATCCCATGCATACTTTTGAGAGTTGGCATAAGATAATCAGATATCTGAGATTAAAAAGGGTTGCGAACAATTGGATGTAAAAATGTGAGACTTATTTTTAATTTTTTTTGACTTTTTCGGAATTGTAGTGATTTTTGTGACATGTAAAAACACTTGATGAAGACACAAAGTAAGGTAAAAGGATAGAGGAATAGAATTATGATAACAAGAGTTGTTTAAGAGTAATCCTGGTTATAACATTAGATCAGAACAGTAAAAATAAGAGGCTTTTAGTATAAAACATTAAATTTACAAACTTTCTGCAGTTAAAAGTCGTGCAAAATTTGAAAAAGGGCCACTTGCTTTAGTAAAAGTTTCAGATCAACATAAAAGAAAGCTCATATTTAAAATACACGTCAGTTTCATATTATGCAAGAGCATTATGCAGTAACAGCTCAAGAATCATACAGCATAAGACTATCAATAGGAAATAAATTTATAGTGAAATAACTTTTAGCATTAAATGATTTTGATACTTAATACAAACACTGGATTTAAAACTGACACGTAAGCTTTTTAGAGTTTGATTTTGAAAACTGAAAAACATGTTGCTCATGTTTTTTCCAGACAGTAAAAGAACACATAAAAATAAAACAAAACCAATTCTATGGAACTATTTGGAACTGATTAAGACCTTTTGACATACTATTTACCATCTATATTGTATAAAAAAACTACCTATACATTAAATACTAACTACTGAAATACTTAGTCCCACTGATACATAGTCTTTTATTTTTTGCTTTGTTAAGAACTCAAAAATAAATAAATAAATAAATAAATGAAAAAGCAAATGAATAAACCATTATCCCTTTTCAGGAGATAAATAAACCAAACATCCTAAACCAAAAATAGTGCACTTGAAAAATGATAATTTTATTTCAAGAATAGAATTACTGATAAAAAATGAATTACACCTGGTTTTATGCCAGGAAAGAATGATTAATTGATAAATCAGGCAATACCTCATCAGGACCTGCAGCACAATAGATCATATGAATTTATAACAGTCCTAATTTCTAGTGAGTATTGTATTGATACATTAAAGAAAACATTTTCAACATCTCCAAAAAATATCAAGTGAAAATTACTTATTGAAGATGAATAATAAAAGTTACTGATGTAAACAGCAAATATTTCAATCTTTTAATGACAATTTAAGTCATAGATAAACAATTTTTTCTCAAGGTAAATTTATAGGTCATATGAATAAAGCACATGTTGTTGCACAGATATAAACATGAATGACAGTAAGAGATAAAATCCTTTTGTGAAAAAAGTAAATGTATTTAACTCTTGCTGCAAAAAGTTGCAAGCTTATGAATATAAAGTCTTTTACTAAATGCGTTTAATTCCATAAGCTCACATCTTTTTGAATTAAAAAATGGTTCCCTGAAAAAGGTGTTCGAAATATTTTGCAAAAATGTATGCTTTTTTAACATTAATGAATATATTTTTAGAGTCCAGATGTTTAAATTTCACAAGTGAGCATTCATCGCACATTTTATTCTTAATACATTCAACAGTAAACATTGAGCATAACAAATGAACTTTATAGCTCTCTTTTTATTTAAAAATTTCATCTTAGTAAAGCACAAATAAATATTTAAAAGCAAAGCTTTTTAATAATGTTTTCTAGATATAATCTCATTTTAACATATATAAAATAGCAATACTCTTTTAAATCAATAGAAATACATATAAAATGTTTTCGAATTTGCATGAATTCCTTAAACGATGAAAGTTTTATTTCACTGGTAAATGTTCTCTTTAAACCTTTTATTTCTTCATACATTACATCAAACTTTTTTTATCTGTGAAATGAAAAATAATAAGAAATCATTATGACAGTGAATCCACCAGCTTTATTACAAACTTGAAACAGCAAAAATGTAGGAGAGGCTGTTTATCTACCAGCGATTTTTGATGACTATTTAAATGTTTAATTGCAATGCAATTAAGTTTGAATTGTTCAAAAGTTTACCTAGAAAATTATAACAAGCTAATTTTAAAGAAAGAGAATATATTAATTTTAGAAATTTTACATTTAATAACTTTTAGCCATTAAATAGCACATTTGAATTCTTTTAATTGAAATAAATTACTGTATTTGATAAAATAAAAAGAAAATTTCCAAGAAAATTCAAAAATAAATGTTTTATATGCAATATAATTCCGTGGTTTGTTAAATACATAACAGATTCTCAAAAAGGATAGGATAATGACATGTTGTAAATTAGCATGTTTACGCAGATTGATATGTTATGGGTAGTCTTTTACTGGGAATTTGAAAGGGAATTATTATTAATATGTATGTAAGTAAGAAACATATCCATGCGCAACAGATTTAATCAAGCACATAGTAATGGAGTGTTAACAGAACAATACACATTAAAATAGTGTCCTCGCCAAATTTCCAATTTTGGAGAAGTTGTTTGATACTTATATGTGACATTTGTATTTTTTCTTACGTGAATGTGCATAGATGTAATTCTTATCATTATTTTCAGTTTTACTGTTCTAATCACAAAATTACTTTTTAAAATTTATTATTGCACATTTAGTAATCGTTGTATGATGTCATAACTGTATGAATATTTTTCAATAAAACCTCATTATGCTAGCAAAATTAAGTTCCAATTCAATTTTATTTTACTTGATCTTCATTTGCAACCCATCAATTCTTTTGCACTATATATGTGTGTGAGCACTCTCTATACACAGCATTGAGCACCATTCATCTTAGATCCATGTCTGGTTTAAGATTCAAATTGATCAGCGAAGCACAATAGATAGGGCTTAAAAGTTCAAGGCATGAAACTATTTTTTAAACATAACTGAAGTAATGTGACGAGAGGAAAAAAGAAACCCTATAAGTAAGTTAAACATAATAAAATAAATAAATGAGTAAAAAAAAAACTAACTAGTTATGCTGCTATAAGACCTTTTTGTTCCAAATATTTAGCAAAAAAAAAACTACTTTAATGTATCAAAAGAGTTATATGCAATAAAGTAACAGCCTGTCAGGTCATTCAGAGAAGCAGGTTTGTCCTTGTTATGGGCTGATCAATCAGAAATTGACAAATCAAGCTGGAGGCAGATGTCAGCTCATTGAAGCTGAGAGAGTCAACAAATTAGTAGCTCACAATAAATTTAGCATGCCAGCGACAGTGCACTATGCGAAAGATGACAATGCATAAAAATTATTTATTTTAGAGAACAGAAACAAAAAACAATAATTAAGAAATGGTTTTAAACAGTCCTTATAGTCTAGTATTGTGTTCTTGAGAACAAAATATTAAAATAGTGTTTTGATCGGAAAATAATTTATAGTACTTTTCTAGAATACATAACTAATAACAATACAAAATGTAACAAATGATTTCCTTAATAAAAAAAAGAAAAAACTATTTGTTAGAGACTGTAGTACAGGGCCATAACCAGACTTTAGTTTCGGGGAGGGTCTTACCAAACCTATTTCTCGTGAAATCTATCTCTACTAATAATAAAGCTGAAGGTGGGCCTGTCTTTCTTTCTTTCTGCCTGTCTGTCTGTTACGCGCATAGCGCCAAAACCGTTCGGTCGATTTTCATGCCACTTGGCACAAAATTAGTTTGTAGCATGTAGTTTTGCACCTCGAAGCGATTTTTTGAAAATTCCATTTCGTTCTTTTTCTATTCGAATTCTTAGCGGAAATTCGATAAAATAGGGAAGAAATATTTCACACACATTTTAAAGTCTTATGTCATTCGAAAGCTTGAAATTTTCTGCACAAAATGAAGTTTTTTCGAAGTTTCTACGATTATCAGGAGAGCTGTAACAATTGTTTTTAGAATCCCGAAATTCAAGGCTTACCTTCAGTAAAGCAAGCCAAACGATTCTAAAATGGTTGAGCTCTAGAATAAAATTTGTTTGAAAAGAGAGATAAAATGAATTATTTTAGCAATGGAAATCAACTTTTCATGTTGTTACTATGGTTACGTGTTCAAACTTATTTTTGTTTCGTTCTTTTTCCAGGGTTGCCAGCGTCAATCTTCGTAGGCTACGGCCAGACGTAGTATTTTTGATTCTACTGTAGTATTTTTTCGGCCCAAATAAGGAGCGTAGTATTTTTCTGGCAATCCTGTTTCCAATATACTAATGACTTAATTAAAAGATTTGGCGGATTTTTTTTTTTCATTTTCATAGATTTCGCATTTCAGCAACATTGATTTTGGCAACGTTTGGAAACAGTAGTATTTTGTAATATTTTTTTTAGAGGAGGCGTAGTATTTTTTTGTTCCAATTCTCTGGCAACCCTGTCTTTTTCCCGGTGAAGATGCTTTGGGACCCTGCTTGGCGCGTTTTCAAAAAGTCAACTACGCAAAATAGCTAGGGTTACCACGCTTGGCGCGCCTATCGTTCATTTAGCGAGAAAAGGGTACCTAAAGCACAGATTAACGAAATATCGTATCAATTGCGATATTGCATCGTTTTTTTAAAGTGTTTCATTTCGGAAAATGTATTGTTTTGTTTTTTAAGCTAGGAAAGAAAACTTTCTTCTTTTTTTAAACTTTGGTAAGATTTCTGTTGGTTCCTGTTATCAACAAAATTGTTCTTATTTTCTCTTTTGGCTTATTTTTGTCCATCTCCCTTGGGATTGCATTCGAATGTTCCAAGGGGGTGTTTTACCCCATTTATCGGGTAAATCAGTGTTTTCAATGCAAGGTGATATGAATTGGTTAACAAAAGTGATATGAATTGGCGCGACCACTTGGCGATATATCGCCAAGCTTTCGATCGCCAAGTATTTGACGCCAAATTGACAAATTTTTTTTTTATTTAGGTTCAATTTGGCGCTGTTGGCGATATTTTGCGAAAAATCCACTGAACGATGTTAAAATCGACGATATTTAGGAGATTAATCATTGTAAAACATTTTTTTGCATTGTTTCGTAGCAAATTAGGGATACAAATGTTTGAATTGTTATCTTGCTCACTCTAAGCACTATTTTAGCACTTAAGGCATCTACTAAGAAATTTACACGTAAAATTAAGTAGTGTGGGGTCCATGTCAGATCTTTGTATCACTTTGAAGGAATTATAGTTGAATAAAACTAAAATAGGGCATTTTTTCTGCTATATCAATTATTTTACAAATGAACTTTTAATTTTATACCACGGGCAAAGAGGTGCGGGTACCGCTAGTAAAGCAATAAAAATTTAATTTCATGTTCTATATTTTGTTGGTTTTTGTTACATTAGATGTTAAAAGGGTATTAAAATGAAGAATGTAAAAAAAAAAAAAAAAAGACTGATCTTTTCAATAAAGAAAAAAAAATCTGGATAGATGTATAAAGTAGTAAGTAAGCATCCCTAAGTCGGGGCTAAGGCAGAAACATGCAATACACCACCAGTTTGTTTAAAAGAGCTGGTGGTGTATTGCATCTGGATAGATGATTTTACTCATATTCGCGCATTCAAAGGTGCACTTTTGAAATTTCTGTCTTACGACACTTGTAAGATATGTTAAATATAGAGTTTGGTACTTATAAATTTGAAGAATTTTGGTGTGTTTTTTAGTGGCATTAAAAATTCGTAGGGAAAGGTGCATTGTTAAGAAATTATGTTTTCAATATCCATAATGAAAATAAATATTGCAAAAAAAAAAAAAAAAAAAACCACTTAATTTGTATAAATTCAATAATGATAATTTCATTTTTCAAATGCAGTTTCGAAGTGAATAAGAAGATTAAAATACAATAGCAATAAAAATTTTTTTACTGAGAAACTATAAAAATCATTTTTGTAATAGCTTTGAAAAATTTCGGAGGAGGTTTGAACTATAAAAACCCACTCCTTAAATATGGTCCTGCTGTAGTATGTTTTCTCTCATCTGTGTTTTGAAACAAATATTTTGCAGAGCAATAAAATAAATAAATAAATAAATAAATAAAATAAAATAAAAAAAAAATAAATAAAATAAAAACACTTTCATCTCAAAGTCAGTAAAAAAAAAGTTTTGTTGTAGAAAGAATTAGTATTTTTATTTTTCTACTTCAAACTATAGTTTTTTACTAAATTCTACTTCAAATTGTAGTTTTTTTTTACCAAGTCTGGTATTTTTGTGCAAGTTTACCTTTAGGAACCGGGCCGTACATATGTTGTACCATAAGTCTCGTCTAGTTTAGAGGACGGGGTTGAAATTTTCACTCAAACCCTTTGGAGCAGGGGACTTCTTTCAAGGTTTCATACGTCTGGTACGATAGTTAATGCCTTCTCTTTTTAATGGAAAAGAAATCTGTGGTTAAACTGTCGTACAACCTGGGTCAAAAGAAAAATTTCTATCTGAACAGCCCCGATCCAAAAGGTTAAAATATTTTTTTTTTTGATATTAATTTGATGTGACTTCAAACTTCAAAAGTAAATAATACACAATTTTTTTTTTATAAAGTACATTCTTTTAGGGTTGTCATTAAAGTTAGAGGATGAAATTCTTCTGTCACAAGAATTGTCTTTCCAAGTTCTTTAGGTGATTTTGGAAAAGTTCCATGTTAATTGATGTCAAGCTACAAGGAACACTGAAATAAGTTAAAAACAACATTTTAAATAAAAATAACATTCCATCTAGAATTTTTCACAGGGTCCTTTTTTTTTGTGAAAAATGGAACAATTTATTGCAAAATGAAATTTCAAAATTTAGACATACAATAATATATCAGAGAAGGGGCGGGGATAGGGGGTATGGTAGAAATTGCGCTGTTAATATATTTAGGAGTTTTTCAAGAGTATTTTTCTCTTTTTCAGGGAAGAATTCCTTTCTTAGTGGTTCTCTTTATTTTTCTGAGCGAGGCACCATTGATGTATCCTACACAATATCTATACTGTTTAAAGGGTCATTCCATATAAAGTCAACAAATGGGCCGTGCCGCACTATTTTTGATTTTGATGATATTTGGTAGGTAATATCATACCTGCCAACTTCTGAGAAAAAAAATCAAGATTTTTTTTTTAATCCAGAAGATTTTTAATGCAAAACAAAATCAAACAAGACACTTTTTAAACCTATTCTTTTCATTTAATATAAAATTACTTATGAATTTCATATAATTGAACTCATAGGTTTTAGTAAAAATTAAAATGGAATCATTTGCATTGGAATCAGTTTTAATGGATTCATATTTAAATTTGTTACATGAAAACTTTTACATTTCTTTTATAAAGTTATGAAGCAAAATTTCAAAATTTTTTAATATAAAACTAGGCCGCACGAATATTTCTTTGCAACTTCAGACTTCGGAAGATCAGCAGCGGTTAATGGTACATTATGTTCCACAAGGAAACTAGTAAACAAACACTCTGCTCGAGTGACATCGTTGTCGCTATTTTACTTCTGGAAAAACTTGTCAACAGACGCTCTTTCAATAGCACATTTTCCGTTTGAAAATGTTTTTTGGACTTCAAGGGTGTAACAACATCATTTTTCTCACCATAGCAAATCGTAAAATTGCAGCTGCAAATACTGCAAAATGCATACTTCGGACCAGAATGTGATCGTATGATACAAGGGTAATCACTTGTAAAACTTTCTTTAAATGATTGTAAATAGCGTTTACTCATCTTATTAAACGAGCGAAACAGAACAACACACTCACATAAAATAAAGATAGAAAAGTGGTAAACTGATTCAAACACCTAATTGCACGCCGTGACGCTCGCTTCGATTGGATTGGATCCCAATGAAGTCACAGGCATGCACTGTATCATTCAGTGACGTCATAAACTTGCCTGACGTCTTCTACACTGCAATTCCACTACGGCAACCATTCCTTTTCCGCTTGGCTTCAAATGTAGTCTCATTAGCGCCAAAATTGGCGAGATGCAATTTTTTTCCTCACAAAACACGGAAAATCCGGAAGATTTTGCTCGTAACCGGAAAGACGGAAAAAAACATGAAATTCCGTAAAACTTCCAGAAAATCCGGAAGAGTTGGCAGGTATGTAATATGTACCAATATTCTGGACCTCCAAACTGTTTCATTTTTTTCTCGAAAAAATTTTATTCTCGAGATATAGCCATTTTTTTTGCTCCGCTGATGAGTAAAATTCAGCATTTTTGATCTTTTTTTCTAAGAGCTCTGGTAAATTTATTTAGAATGGTAGAAAGATCAAACATGACTTATTTTAAAGTTAAAAGAATGAACTTTGATTTGTGCATAAAAAGAAACGGTTTACGTTAAGCCTAAATATAAATTTTCCCGAGTCAATTCACGGTTCAAAAAGTGCCGTTTTTGTCATTTCAAGCATAAAAAAGTATATGAAGGACTGACAGTGGGATTCCAATTTTTTTTTCTCTTGCACCCAGTTATATATACTAGAAGTAGAGAAAAGAATAAGATGATACCAGTAGTCTTTCATTATGAAAAAATTGCTTAAACTTGGGAAAAAATGAAAATTGGCCTTTTTCACTCCCCAAAAACGGCCTGTGGAACAGGTAGTAAAAATTTACAAATGCATGGAGTAAAAAGGTGTTACATTGCCCTTTAAAATGAAATAAAAACTGTATTGTTATTCCAATGCATTAAAGAGATATAAGCTTTCAAACTATGAGAAAAAATGAAAAATATCATTTTTCACTCCCCAAAAACGGCCTGTGGAATAGGTAGTAAAAATTTGAAAATGTATGGAGCAAGAAGGTATTACATTGAACTTTAAAAGGAAACAAAAACTGTCTTGTTATTCCAAGGCATTAAAGAGATATAAGCCTTCTAAGTAAGATGATTATTATGAAAAAATACCTTAAACTTGGGAAAAAATGAAAAATGGCCCTTTTTACTCTCCAAAAATAGCCTGTGGAACACTTAGTAAAAATTTGTAAATGCATGGAGGAAGAAGGTGTTACATTGCCCTTTAAAACGAAATAAAAACTGTCTTGTTATTCCCATGCATCAAAGAGATAAGGCCCTCTGAAAATTGAAAATTCATGCAAGATTTTTTTGGCATAAGTTAAAGCAATTATGAACATAAATAAAGTCTTTTCATGCAAGAAATCTAAAAATATGTATCATCAAATATGTAATTCAAATTCAAAATATATCGTAAAATGGTTGTAATTTATTTGTAATGTTGACGCATCGAAAAAAGTTGTACTTAAAACCAGTGATCTGAATGTCCACACATCAATTAAAATTGGTTTTAAAATTTAATTGCATGTCGCTAAGAAGTTTCTAGTTTTACATTTACATTTGAATGAAGTTACAAATTTTTTTACAAAAATCCGAAATTTCTACATCCTTTTCGAAACAGCTACAACTAAAAGGGATTTTTGCTAATTTATTATTTATTAGAGTTTATCTTCATAATATTTAGTTGTACATCCATTACAAATTAAAAGAAAACTCTGATAACAGAGACACTAAAAAACGTTTTAATTACAACTTTTTTCAAATGTTTCTACAACACAAATAAATTAGACATTTTACGATATACTTCGAATTATATATTTAATGATACACATTTTTACTCTTGCAGTTCTGGCATAAAAATACTTTGTGTTCATAACTGCTTTAACTTATGCCAAAACAAATTTTTGCATAAATTTTCAATTTTCAGAGGGTTATATCTCTTTAATGCCTGGAATAACAAGACGGTTTTTGTTTCCTTTTAAAGTTCAAGGTAATATCTTCTTGCTCCATGCATTTGCAAATTCTTACTACCTGTTCCACAGGCCGTTTTTGGGGAGTGAAAAATGATATTTTTCATTTTTTCTCATAGTTTGAAAGCTTATATCTCTTTAATGCATTGGAATAACAATACAGTTTTTATTTCATTTTAAAGGGCAATGTAACACCTTTTTACTCCATGCATTTGTAAATTTTTACTACCTGTTCCACAGGCCGTTTTTGGGGAGTGAAAAAGGCCAATTTTCATTTTTTCTCAAGTTTAAGCAATTTTTTCATAATGAAAGACTACTGGTATCATCTTATTTTTTTCTGTGCTTCTAGTATCTATAACTGGGTGCAAGAGAAAAAAAATTGGAACCCCACTGTCAGTCCTTCATATACTTTTTCATGCTTGAAATGACGAAAACGGCACTTTTTGAACCGCGAATTGACCCGGGAAAATTTATATTTAGGCTTAACTCAAACCGTTTATTTTTATGCACAAATCAAAGTTCATTCTTTTAGCTTTAAAATAAGTCATGTTTGATCTTTCTACCATTTTAAATAAATTTACCAGAGCTCTTAGAAAAAAGATCAAAAATGCCGAATTTTACTCATTGGCGGAGAAAAAAAATGGCTATATCTCGAGAATAAAATTTTTTTGAGAAAAAAAAAAAAACAGTTTGGAGGTACAGAATATTGGTGCATATCATCTACCAAGTATCATCAAAATTAAAAATGGTGCGGCACGAAAATTTCTGAAAATTTGTTGATTTTATATGGAATGACCCTAAAATATCTCTACATTTTTTAGAGTTTTGTCTTTACTCATACATAAGAAAAATACAACAAGAGATAGTAAACTTGTTTTTTGTCCAGTTTCTTTTTCTCAACCTCCTACCTAAGCAACTTTACAATTAAATGATTTTATTAAAAATAAAAGGAAATTTTATTTTTTGTCTCTTAAAAAGGTATAGTAAACATCAAAACTGTTAGAAATCCGATAATCATGGTGGATGCAAAGAGATTGCGATATTCTAAATGAAGGCAGTAAAAGTAGAAAAACAGCATATGGGCTCTGTAAACTGGTAATTCGCTGTCCGGACCGAGTATTTTAAAAATAATAATAAATATTAAAGTAATTATTGCTCTTAATACAAGTAAAGCATTAATACTTTGTGGCCCAATTGCATTTGGAGCGGTAACTATTTAATTTTTTCTTCTAGAAATTATCTAAGCACTAGAAACAGTCCCCTGGCTGTCCCAATCCAATAGTTTAACACTTCAAGGCAATATTTCAAAAAACCTATTAACACTACATTCATTAGGCAATTAACATCTAAAAATAGAATAATGCAACTTTATCTTTTTTATGAGAAATTAAATAAGGTCTAATTAAAAATTTGCTAAGACTTAAAATTGTCATGTAAATTCGGTCCGGAGATTTTTCAAACAGCCCTCTACCACAAATTCAAAGCTCCAATAGAAAAAATCTGTTTCTCTTGCAAATGTTTTTTGTCATGAAGTTTAAAGTAGTCAGTGTGAGTTTGCTGAGAACCGTGTTGAAACGATAATTTGTTTCGTTTGAGAGCCACATTTGTGATGAAAGTATGCATCAGGGTCGTTGCGAAAACATTCCTCTGGAAAGCGATTTTATTAATGTCAATTAGTTTAATTATGAAACATATTAGTTATTGTGTCCACGATTTGTGCCTAAATTTATAGGTAGTCTCGTAACTAGCTATGTTCCAATAGTTTTGCAGATATTAAGCAACAAAGAGCAAAAACACAGTCACCAGGCACAGTCCCCTGCCTAGTTATACTAGGAAGGGGACTTACCCCCTATCATGGTTTATCAGAAAAACAAACTTCAATTGGCCCTCTTTCAAACCAAAGTAATCGATTTATTTTCTGAGCAATAGTATTATAATTATACGAACATTTCAAAAAACCATGCCCGGACAGATTTCGTGTGAAAAATGACGAGTTTACAGAAAATCGCCCATATATAAAAGAATTTGTTAAAGTGAAAATATTTTAAAAAACTTCATAATAAACATTTTCATTACTATCAATGTAATGAAGCAAAAATGAAATTGGACCAGCGACTCAAATTTTAACTTTTTGATATTTTGACTGCATAAAGAACAAAGGACTTGGCTTGAAAATTTTATAATTTATGATTTTAATAAAAAAAAATATTTCATTTATTTGCCCTAACACAAAGGCTGGTAAGCATTTAAACTGAAAAACAATTGATTATCATATCAGATGCAAAGATATCAGTTTTTAAAATGAAGGCATGTAGAGTAAAAAAATGGCAAACAAATAAATAAAAGTAAAATAATTTTAGCGTAGCATTTTAACAGGTCTATATGATGCATATCATTCACAATTATCAGCACAATCGCCAAACATTAGGGATGAGGAAAATGTTTCGGACCTGGGGCGATAAAAAATCATGACAAAAAATATGAGATTTCTGGCATAAAAGCCATTATTTTGAAAATCAGACAAAAAAAGGGAAATTTTGGCAGTGACATTTTTTGGTTTTCCTTATTTTTTTTATATGTGAAAGTAGGTCATGAGAAGTAAACATTCTGAAGGTTTTAGCCCCCCCCCCCCCAACTTTGTTCGCTGGGTTAAAATTCCCAAAGTTTGATGTTTTGCAGCTCTCTTTTGGTAAAACGACAGAAAGACGCATTTCAGTGCGCTGTAGTTTTTTACAGAAACACCACCTAAAGGTTATGCTTTCATTTATTGGTTGTACAGTGTCTGGTTATGAGGACCTCATAGTTATTTGGGTAGGGGGTTGTTGCTTTCTTTAGTTAAGCGGCTGCAAAGTATAGTTTTTAGTCCATTTTTGCTCAACTTTAAACTGCGTTATTTCCCCTAAAAAGCAACCCGAATTTTTTTTAACATATACTGAAAATTTATACTATGAAAGGAATATGAGGTACAAAATTTTTTTAACATTTCATTGCTTTGAAGAGAAAAAGACTTCAATACTTTTTAAACTTTCAACATTTGTGGTTTTTTGATCGCTTTTAACAGCAACCCTAGAAAAAAATAACTTTTATGGATTATGGAACCAACAGATGTGTAGAATAACATAAAAAAGAAAAAAATGTGGGGTCGCTTCTAGTTTTCAAGAAAATAATTTTCTGCAGCTCATTTTAATGCTTTTTCTCATAGTAAAATGTGCCCATCAAGTAGGTCAAATCTGCTGGAACTTTAAGTATATAGTTATCATGTATATACATCTGTATAGAGAAAGAGAAAAAGACTAAAAACACTTAATTTTGTCTAAATGTTTATAATTTTTAGCTTTTTAATTGCAATTAACTCAAAAAACAATAAATCTTGAGCTATTGAATGCACATATTACTAGCTTTGAAGTATTGGAAAAAGAAAATTCGGTGAGGTATTTTCAGAGGTATTCTAGAGTGAGGTCACACTGACCTCCGGAAATTTTTTGTATTCGATAAACTTTGCTGACGATTCGGCAAACTTGGAAACAATGTTGCAACATTTAAATTTCCTATTTATTTATTTTTTACATATTGTGATTATTTTTAAACTTCTTGAGAAGTATAAAATACTCATAGGAACGCAAGCTTAAATTTTTACAAAATACAATCAAGCACACATGCAAAAAATTTATCATTAAAAAATCTCAATGTTACAATACAGTTTCCAAATTTGCTGAATCGCCAGCAAAATTTTTTGGGTGTGAAAATTTTCAGCAGGTCACTAACCTACCATTGGAACGCCTCTGAAAATACTTCATTGAATTTACTTTTTCCAATATTTCACAGCTAGTAATATCTACATTCAAACGTTCTCTCAATAAATGGTTTATCGTGTCATGAGTTAATTGCAATTAAAAAACTAAAAATTATAAAAATTTAGACAAAATTAAGTGTTTTTAGAGTTTTTCTTTTTCTATACAGATGAGATACATGATACATGATAACTATATACTTAAATTTCCAGCAGATTTGACCTACTTGATGGAGACATTTCACTATGAGAAAAAAAGCATTAAAATGAGCTGCAAAAAAATATTTTCTTGAAAACTAGAAGAGACCCCATACTTTTTTTCTTTTTTACGTTATTCTACACATCTGTAGGTTCCATAATCCATAAAAGTTATATTTTTCTAGGGCTGCTATTTTGAGTTAAATGCAATCAAAAAACCAAAGGGGTAACCTGCGTCACGATGCACGTGTACCCCTTTCTGGGTTTTTTGAAAAAGGGTTCTTTGAACTGTAATTTGTGAATGTTACCACTAATCTGAAGATAGTTAGACTGAGATTGGTATTATATTTTGTTCTCCTGCGGAATTTATTCTTTTTGGCGGAATCGGCTCTTTTGAATTGTTTATGAGCCAATATTTAGAAAAGTGCCAATTTGAAGTTGGAGTTTTCTGAAAAAAAAATTTTTTTGCAGAAAAAAACTAATATTGGATTTTAAGTCTAAATTGGGTCTAAATGCAAGAAAATAAAAGGGGGGAGGTCAAGGAAGTTATTTACCCCCTCCTTAGATTACTCACTTTTAAGCCGTTACAGATCTGATGAATGTTACAGATCTGATGTTAATATGAGCTACATATTTGAGTTTATGCTTTCAGTCTTCGTTAACATCTCTAAATATGATATCATTTCCTTGCATTTTTAACATAGAATTAAGATAATTATATTAAAATATATATTAGGCTAAAAAAATCAAATTTCATTATGAAAAAGCATTTCTTGGAAATAAAAATGAGCGATAAGGTTTTTAGATAAAATAAATTATGATATTACCAAATCCAAGCTAATAAAACATTTGTTTTGTTTTAAAACAACACACAACTTCAACTTTTTCAACACACAACTCTGCTGCTTGCTTTTCTTTAATTAGTTGCAGGAAATTTAATTTCTTGATCAGAAATTCAAATTTAGCATGCTAGTTATTATTTAGTTATTTAGCGAAGTTATGAGAAATTGAAGCACAAAAAAAAATAAATAAATAAATAAATAAATAAATAAATTAAAATAATAATAATTAATTAACTTAATTTCTGCAGTGTCAATTTTTCTTATTTTACTAAATTCTATTGTTGGGTCATACAAACCACAAATGAAGCAATTGTACTAAAACTCATTGCTTTTCATTTTTTAAGAACAAAAATATTCAATATATATGGCTAAAGTATGATTTTTGCTTTTTATAATTCTGAAACGTGTGGGTTAGTTCTGTAACATATTTGCTGTTTTTCAATGTTACCGCTCTGACTGTTACCGATCTGACAAACTGACAAAGTTTTTTTTTTATTTCCGAGTCGATCGCACTAAACCAAAATCAAACACGTGGTTTTTTCACTTGTAACAAAGGACTATACTTATATATAAAATAATTTTTAAAATAATAAAAACTGCGCATTTTAGAGCGTGTTACCGATCTGATGACTCAAATGACACACATTTTATAAAATCACTTTAAAAAATCTTACCTACAATTTTAGATGCAGAAATGCAAATTTTTAATTACAATTCGATAAAACTTTCCACCAGGTACTCAGTATCACGTGGTATAGGTGCAGGAAATGATTTTGGGAGCCTAAACATAGATCGGAAGTTATTGTTACCACTCTGACGGCGGAACTTGGGACACGCTTATTTCGCATCAGCTAGAAAATCAGAAATCGATTAAAACAAAAATGAAGTAAAATATTAACAAAGGGGTAAAAATAGAATCGTTTTTTGTGCAAGTGCGTTTTTTTGGGAAGTAAGAAAGTGCGCATGACCTGTTTGCATGCTAAGCTTTGCTACTTGGGACACGTTACCGATCTGATTTTTGATGTATAAACACAATATTTTCTGATGAAAAAAAAAATTTTTTTTCTGATGTTATTAGATGAAATGAAAGAAAAACTAATCTTCTTTCTGGGGAAAATTATTTTTTTTACTAGTTATTGAAATGCTGGTGAAAATTCACTTGGGACTCAAATTGGCACTTTTCTAAATATTAGCTCATATATCTTTACTTATAAGAAAAAAAAAAATGCCTGTTGAGTTTTTAACAGTGCAGCAAGCTTTGGAGTATTTTAATACTATAGACTTTGATGAGTATTCAGATGAAGGAATTAATATTATGTTTTCCCCCTGATCCTAACCTTGTAACAGATGATGAGGATGTTGCTGAAAATGAAATAGCTCTAAATACGGATTTTCCTGAAGTTGTTTGTGGAGAAGTTGAAGTAACAGTTAAAAAGAAATTAAAACGAAAAAATAAAAGGTCCTTAAATTTTAGAAAAAGAAAGATAACTTTACTAGCGGAAACAATGCAATGAAGACGGTGCAAAGTCGTGTCATTATTTCAATGATGCCGCAAATAATGATATCATGCTTGATATGGACACTCCAAAACAAGGAGAAGCTGAAGTTTCTATTAAAAAGGGTCAAAAAAGAAAAGTGATATTTCCTTTAAAACCACAAAAAAAAAAAAAAATAATCCGTGAAAGCAAAAAAGCCGGAAATAAGTCAAAAGAAACCATTTGTAATTTTTGTTTATTTACTTTTAGTATTTCTCTTTTTCACGCGCAATGTAAATGAAATATAGCTCCCATTTTGGAAAAGATTATACACATATATATGTATGAATTTTTGTGTAATTGACATAAAAGTACAAGAATATATAATATTTAAGACGCGGTTCTTTTAAAACGCGGTAGGAAAAAGTAGAAACGGAACCGAACGCGGTGGAAACGCATCTGAGACAGCGGATGATTTTCCCCTACAAAAGCGCCAAAGCTCCCATTATGGGAACAAACTATAATTTCTAAACGGTTCAAGTTTTTTTGAAAATTTCAACTGCGCTGTACTCTAGATATATACCTTACATGAAAAAAGTTAATTCTTTTGAGATTTTTTATGTATTTAACATAGCGGCGTTTAATGGGTTAAAAATACTATTTTTTGACTGTTTACATGCTGTAATAGACAAAAGTTTAGCACATATAGTTCAAAACGCATGGTAAAGAGTTTGGAATATTTTCTAAGTAAATCTGATAAAAGCTTAGTGCCAGACGCTAAATGGCAATAATTTTAAAGCTGGTAAGTCTATATGAATCAATCACTTTTTTTCTAACGTTATGCATACTGTTGCGTTCATAATTGTTTTCTCAACATTTTTATATATAATTTATAAGGATTCAATGACAACAGGTTAGCCTAAACTGGACTATCAGTGATTATTAACTCACGGGATCAAACAAGTAGTTTATCAAAAGTAATATTTCACGTTAAGCAATTTCACATTAACAATGTTGGATTGTATTTAAAAGCAATGGCTTTTCTTCAATAATAAAATAATACGTTTTGATTTTGTTCCGGGTTACATAGATATTTCAGAATAAGGTAAAATTCTTTACAGTACACTATTAATGCTTCACAATCAATCTTTTATAGTGGGGGCTGTAAAGATCAGATTGCTTAACAACAATCTAAAAAAACAATAAAAAAGTAATATTGAAAAAAGACTTATTTATGAATTCACTTTAAAATTTCACTGTGACTAAAATTAGTAAACATATGAGATATTTTCCAAATGTTTGTTTGCTTTATACATGCCGTGATTAATGATCACATGTATTTGAGCCTGAGTGATTATTTGAGCCTGAGGATTCTGTAAATTACATGACTGATTGCTGTGATCTATTATTTAATAACTTCAAGTTAATAAAATAAATAAAAATAAAGTCAAATTGAATGCACAGATCTAAGCTAGCATGTGTTAAAATAACTATTGATTTTTAACATAATTGAAAAATTTACAAGCTGCTACATCATTGAAATCACAAACACTATTAAATTAGTGACAAAAGCCTGAGTTCACCGACTGGCAAGTTTTCAAAAATAAGACTTTTATTCAATGTGGTATTTACTGGGTAGATTTAGTTTGGTGGAAGTCTTAAATAAATTAATACTTTCAGTGCATGAAATTCAACACCAGTTTTTCAACAAAAAAAAAAGTTTCCCAAAAGAGTCCAATAAAAAAATATATATTTTTTTGGTGGTATATAAATCAAATCTGAGACACTTCTCAAAAAACAGCTGCTTAAACGTTTTAGACACATGTTTTTATTGAAACTTGAGAAAATAAATCACAAAAATTAAGGACTAATGACACATTTTTGTTTTTCAACGTTTTTAAGCAGTTGAAAATGAAATTTATTTCAAGCAGCTTTCAAGGTTAAAAATAAAATTTAAAAAAAAAAAATGTACAAACCATGGTGACACCAAAAATATTCATCCTCGAGTATTTTCAGCTTTTGAGTATATATTTGAGTGTAGGATACACATGCTACAAATCTGAATTGTGCAAACTTTTTGTAACAATCCCAGATCCGACTTAGGTTCACCTACCCTCATAGAGTTTCCTAACACGACATAAAAAAAAAATTAGATAAAAATACTACAAACACGATGGTATTGGGCTGTCAAGCAAAAGTAGTCCAATTACAGGATTGTCACAATTTTAAATTTCAATAACTGAGTAATTCAACAAATTTTCAACAGTTATCCTTAAATTAAAGAAGAAATTTGGCAGAAATCTGCAAAATTTCATGCAGAACTTTTAAAAGGCACATAATTTCAAAATTGCATGATAATTTTCCAGCGAAAGTGTCGAGTTTCGAGCTGAATTAGTGAACAATTTTGACTTACTTCTAACTTTAAAAGGGCTGCGGAAAATGTGCAGATTTCTGTAAAATTTGAAGATACCTGCAGAAAATCTGCAGAATTACTCAATTACTGAAACTTCAAATCGAGACAGCTCTATGATTGGATTTTTTTTCTTAAGACAGCCCTACGCCATTGTGTTTGTAATATTTTATCTACATTTTTATACATTACTATGAGAAAACTCGATGTGGGTAGGTTAACTTAAGCCAGATCTCACATAATTACGACTAAAGGTAATATTTCTTCCCACTATATTCCTCAACAACACATTGACACACTGACTTATTCAGATGCAAATTGAGTTCGTAAACTTTTATCCATAGTTTGGAAAATGGAAAAGCTAGTGAAATCGATCTGTAAGTCAAGAAAGAAAACTGTTTTCTAAACTGGTAGCTCAATATAGTCAGCAGCAGTAAGTCTGCAGAATGCATAAAAGTGATATTTTTCATCATGTGAAAATTGTTTTCCTTTAGAAAGGGCTTTAATTAGCTCATGTTCATCTTTTGCTTATTAAAATAAAATACTTTATTGTTAGGATTGCAGCTTATTAAAAATTATCATTGTCACTTTGATTGTAAATATGATAAAATTACCTTATACACTCGCATATAGGGTGACCCGGGGTAATTCCTAATCAAACACACAAACATCTGTATTGTAAAAAAACTATTTGCACTGGTGTTCTAATTTTTTCTGCAAATTTAGTGGCTTATGATATAAATCCTCTGCAAACTTCTTTTCTTTGAAAATAAAAATAGAATATGAAATATTTTAAATATTCAGTGATCAGGAAATACCCATAGAACGGGGTAATTCCTGATCACTTCTGGGGCAATTATTGATCACTCAGTTTTTCTTTTAAGGAAGGCATTTTTAAAACAATAATATGATAGCAATCAGTAAGAAATACATGAAAAAATAAATAAGTAAACCAGACATAAATTTAGCACATCATAAGTTATGATTTATTTGAAAAATATATACGTATAAATTTAACTTATATTTTCCAAAAGTCTTTGCAGAACTTTTTGTAACATTTATATGCACTGTTGATGGCTGTTTCATCAACTGTAAATGGGTTTGCCCCATTTAAGGTCACAGGATCATAAAAGATGTATTTCACATTTAAACTTTCAATTTTGTCCCTTTTTGGCCATTTATAATTGCCCGCACCTTTTTCCAAAAACTTCATTTCAACGGATTCCCTTTCTATTTTCAATGCTTTTCCAATGTATACTGGGTCATCGTCATACAGCATAATAGCTGTGTAGCGACAGATTCTTGTGCATGGCATCTAACAAGACTTTAGCATCATCTATCTGGGTATTCTTGTTGATTTGACCAAAATGTAAAACTCCGAGAACTGCTTCGGTATCCTCCTTGTTCAAAATTTGCTCAACTTTTTGTTTCTTCTTTTCATTGGTCTTCAATTTTGGTTTTTTCTCTTTTTTTCTTGATTTCTTTTTTCCACCAGCTCTAAAAATTCATTGCTTGTTTTGTTATCACTGCTGCATTTGTCTCTATCTTTCTTCTTGTCTCAGATGATGCAATTTTTGGTGTTCTTCTTAAACGCATGCTTAATAGTTCTTCAAATGATTGAGAGGGGGATAATGCTGTGGATGTCGACGAACTTGGAATATCTTTTAAATCATCAATGGTATTATCTAATGAAAATCTGAACACATTTGGTTGGATATCAGTAGTTACTTACTCTTTGACGGGGAATTTTGGAGTGTGTAAGAACTTAGCATCTGGCTACAAAACCTGCTAGTTGGATATTTTGTTCTATCTACTGGAAATATACCAATTGAAAAAAAACCAGACTTGATATTTGCTGAAGTAAGAGTATCAGGCCAAATTTCATCAACTAGTTCGGTGAAGCAACTTTTATTAATTCTTGTTGCACCTGTCAAGCGTTGAACATCAGTTAGTCTTTTATCCCATTTCATTTTCAGTGGTCTGAAACAGCATTTGTCCAGTGGTTGCAGAATATCAGTAGTGTGAGCTGGGAGCTTTATGATTGAAATTTGCTCACTTCGTGCCTTGGTGATAACAGCCATGGACATATGAGTCTTGTGACCATCATAAATAAGTAACAGAGGACGTGGTTTTGCTTGCTGACAAAATATCATGAACCAGCTCTCAAAGATTTCTGTTGACATCCACCCAGTTTCACAGACAGCTAAGGTTAAATTTTTATTAACACTACTGGATCTCCAAGTGCTTTGTAGTTTTTCCCGCTAAAAACTATCAATGGAGGGTGTCTCTCTCCCGCAGCATTTACACATGCCAGAACTGCTACCGCTTTCTTTCCAGGCGTTGCTGTTGCTCGAACCAATTTTTTACCCTTTTCTCCAATAGCCTTTGTTTTAGAGGGATCTAAGAACATGGCAGTTTCGTCTAAATTGTATATGTGCGAAGGCTTGTCTTCTAGATTCAATAGGGACATTTCTTTTTCCAATAGGTCATAGAATTCATATATGATGAACGGATTAGAAGTAGCCATACAATTCTTGACCTTTCAAGAATGCTGGTTTTTTTTTACTGATAAATTATGCCTCTGCAGAAAAGAACTGATCCAGTCTTCCCCAGGCATGTTGTCTTTAAAGCGACAATGATTTTGTAAATGCACTGCCAATTCACTTGTCCCCTCTTTATTTTTAACAACAAATTCTGACACTGTTATTTTGATTTCTTTGCGAGTCAAAGGAAATCCCCATCTTGCCATACTCTTCAAACATGCAGCCAATTCATTTTCATGTTCCTCAGGTATAAATCTAATAATAGTTCCTACATGTTTTACAGCTGATGGCTTTTTTATTTGCATCAAGTGAGAATGCAAAGTTGAGAAAGGAATTTCAACAGATTTGGCAGCAGCTCTAATACTAGAATTTTCATTCTCAATCTTATGAACAGCTTGAAGAATTTTACCTTCTAAAAGCTTTGTGTCCTTCTTAGGTTTGTAATTTCTTACCATATTTATCTAATTAATTTAATCAACTAAAATCATGAAAACAAACAAGCATTGAATAAAAGTGGCAAAATTAGAAGTGGATATCAGAACACATGTTCTTATGGTTTACACCTCACAGTTCGTTTTATTATATTTAAGGCCAAAAAACGTAGGTGATCAGGAATTACCCCAGTGATCAGTAATTACCCCAGCTACAGGGGGCAACTTTTGATATACTATTAATTAATAATATAATTTTTTTACAGAAAGTGTTAAACAACTAATCAAATCCTTGAACTGTTTGTAGATAAAATGAAGTGAAAGGAAAACAAAATATTTATTATTAAATGAGGGAGGAGGATCTTTGTAAAAATATGCATGTTCAGGATCGCATCTTTGAAATGGCAAGTTTAGAGTGCAGTTTAAAATGTAATTATTTAGATGAACTAAACAACAAGTAATTATTGAGTGAATGTTGTTAAATTAAAGTAAAATGTCCAAGGATTCTTGGCCATATCTCAAATTTCAAAAAAAAAAAAATAATATTTTGATATTGAAAATTGAGTGATCAGTATTTACCCCAGAGGTCTAGTGATCAGGAATTACCCCGGGTCACCCTATACCATCGGACAGCAAGTATTTTTAAGTAGGGTACGAATATATGTAGGTACTTTTTTTATTTAAATCTGAGGGCGGGGGGGGGGGATCATATGCCCTAAATATATATTTTCGAGTTTTCACTCACAACGTTATATAAAATACATTTGATAGACTTATTTGTATTTAAAAATATGTGAAAGAAATTATATTTGCAGTTGTTTCAAGATTTTTCAAGTGAGGTTTTTGCAGGTCACAGAGGGCAGCTTAAGCACAGTGTGTTCAAGATCTGCGGTCATTAATTTTAAACTTTTAAATGTTACCCAAACATCTGTGGAACCTAACATAATAGCCAGGTTAATGACTTAAATCAGTCATTTAATTAATAATTTAAACGCATTAGAAAAAATGATAAGAAATCAATGTAAGGTTTGCCTATTTCTTGAGCAAAATAAGTTATTGTGTTCAGTGAGTTTTATGTGAGTAACTCGACTTGCCTATTTCTAGTCATTTTAAAACATTTTTCTCTTAAATATACTATTCTTCAGACGAAAATACCTGAAATTCTTGGGAAAATCTATACAGATCTCCTAAATTTATGTATTTTCATTGCAATATCTTCAGCAAGTTTTTTCACTAACTTAACACAATATCTTCAATTATACTAAATCTTCAAGCTCTTTGACCAAAAATAAAGGAAGAAAAAAAAAGAGAGAAAATTTGTTTTATGTCATTTATTAAAAGTATATATATATATATATATATATATATATATATATATATATATATATATATATATATATATATATATATATATATATATATATTAAAATTCCTCACAAGTATTCATAAGTTTTGTTTTTGTTTTTTTTTTTTTTTCTTTTCTTTTTCTTCTTTCTACTTTAAGACAATTTATAACTTTTATTTAAAATAAGAATATTTAAATTCTTAAAAATATAATTTAGAACAAAAAAAAAAAAAAAGGAATGAAAGAGGAAAGGATAAAATGAAATTTCCATAGCCATGAAAAAAGATTAGATTTTTGTAAAATAATCTTATTTTTATGGCTAATTTTCTTTCATTGTAAACCATCATGAAATGGATGTACATTACAGTTTAATCATTGCATATTTTCTAAAAAAATAGTTTTAGAAGAAAAAATACTTTCAGATTTCAATAGGAAAATGACATACATTTAGTAAAATAATGATTGGACGGCGTCCACATATGGTGTTCTTGTACTTTTTCAAATAAGTAGCAAATTCAGCAGGAGACATTTTTTCAATGATATCCATTCCCTAAAATGAAAATTAACTTTATTGTAAATTATTTGCAAAAAAAAACGACTTGAAGCAGAATTTTCCTTTGCATATTAGATAAATAGTATAGCAGTTAAAAACAAAAGCAATTTTTAAAACATTTAAGTGCACGTCCGAGTAAAATTGACATGTACACAGTTCTAAATGAGTGGGCCGTGATGACCCGATCGGTAGGGCGTTGGACTCATAACCGGGGTCCCGGGTTCGATCCTAGCTAGATCGAAGATCCACTGTCTTCACTAATGGTGGCTGGGGGCATTAAAAATGCTCATGGTCATTAAGTCCTCCAAGTGAATAAACACCTCTGGGGGTTCTGGACCAGGGGTTTTCTCGCCTTCTGGTCGGGACCAAAACCAAGCGCTCTTCCGGACCCCATCCAACAGGTTAAACCACTAGTTGTGAAAGGGTACAGGGGCCCTGGAGTGAAAAATGAAAAAAAAAGTCATCAATGAGTCACTGATGATTGGGTTGGTTTGGTTGACCCCCCCCCCCCTTCTTTCATTTCGTTTCATTCATTTCACTGTTGATCAACTCTTGTATTTATAAACAAATAATCTCTAATTAAAGCTTCGCAATTTTTCATAGGAATATTTAATAGTATAGATTTTATATACAAGGGTCAATCCAGGATATTTGACCAAGGTCATACCTGCCAACTTCTGAGAAAAAAATCCAGATTTTTAATGCAAAAGCAAATCAAACAAGACACTTTTTAAACCAGTGGTGGCCAACCCATGGCACGCGTGCCACAATGTGGCACGGCAGAGCCATAACAGTGGCACGAGAAGACTTTTTGACAAAATTCTAAAATTGAGGGAAAATGTCAATCTCAAAAATATTGATAAAGACTAAAACCCTTGAACTGATAAATATGATGATAGTATGACGATTAAGTGTCAGGAGGCTGGCTTACAAATTGTCTTTACTACAATATTGCAAAGTACTTAGCGTCAGCTTCGGCGCTTCGGGCAACCAACGAGAGCTGTGACGTTACAATGCTTTGTAAAGCAAATTTGTGCTTGACACGAATGAAACTTTCGATGCTGCAGAATGGATTCTTGATCTGCAATAGTTTCAGCTACGGGTGATGAAATTTTTAAAAAAAGTTAACTCTGCAAGTAAAATTAAGAAACCAGATTGGACAAAATTCGGTATGGTTGCACAAATGAAGATCCTTAAATTTTTTTGTTACATTACTTGAAAATAATTTGGGAAAAAACCTTCAAAAGTATCATCGAATTATTTATCACTAACTTCTTGACAAAGAATGAGACTTTTCTCTGCTAGTGACCCTGTAGAGTTCACTGTATTAACTAACTACGAATTAGAGCTCTGAATGTGTTTTGCGAGCTTTTCCCAGGAGAAAGAGGGGAGCATGACAAGTTACTCCTTCATTGAAATGTGCAATAGCTGTCCAAACGAAAATAGTCATAAGATTTTAGAATTTTAGAGAGTGTGTTTTAAAATGTCTGGAAGGAAAGCAGTGAGGACTTGCTATTTAGGAATGAAGAATAGCAAATGAATTTAGCTATGTCATCTCTTATTATCCGGCCTTCAAGTAAGTTAAATTTAAGATGGTACAAAAAAAAGTTTCCTAAATCAGTATAGGCCATCTATATTCTTTTATAATGAAACTTCAGTTTCTTTCTCTCTACTTTTGAGAAAAAAGAATAAAACATTAAATTTAATACTAAAAGTATCAACCCTAATTTAAAAATTTTCCAATGAAAAATGGAGAAAATTTTACACCTACTTTAAGTATACATCCAGTGTTAGGTTTGATGATTTTTAGGATCATAAAAAAATGCTGATCATTTCAAATTCTTTGTCTATTTCTTTGCAAGACACTACCTGTTACCCTTCTGAAATCCAAATCAGAATTACTGACCTTTTGCATTGGTAATCAAATATAAGAGCTTACTTCAAAAGAAAGTCATCCACGTTATATAGAAATTTGTACCAACATTTTTTTTTTTTCACATTTGCACACTTTAGCCGTCTGATAGTAGATTTGGTTCAAAATACGCTTCTAAACGAATATTTTTTTTATGAGTGCAGAAAAATCTAAATACCGTTGAATATTAATTGATAGCACTTAAAACACTCAAACTTCTTAGGATTCTCAAGAACTAATCCTAAAATTAAATACTTGGTAAAAAAGATACAGACTCATAAACCACATTAAGTACAAACTGTTTTTATTTTTAGAATAGCATGTTTGATGTAATTTTTTTCTTTTTTAAGCATAAGCCAACTGACAGAACTTATAAAAGTGTTTATTAACGATAACTCTCAAGTTTGGACTTGTTTTATCTTTATTATCATTTAGATTTCAATTCCTCAGACTTACGGGAGAAAATGTTTCATTTGAGTAAGAATTACATCGTCAGCTAACTTAAAATGTATTTTTAACTTATTTTTTTAAAAAATCCAGTTTGTTAGAAAAATACAATGTGGCACGCTGAGCGTTTTCTCTTCAGACAGTGGCACTCTCCCTAAAAAGGTTGGCCACCCCTGTTTTAAACCTACTCTTTTCATTTAATATAAAATTAGTTATGAATTTCATATAAATTTAACTTGTATGATCTAGTAAAAATTAAAATGGAATCATTTGCATCTGAATCAGTTTTAATGGATTCATATTTAAATTTGTTACATGAAAACTTTTATATTTCTTTTATAAAGTTATGAAGCAAAATTTCAAAACTTTTTAATATAAAATTCGGCTCTCACAAAAAATGTGCACTGGAGTGTATTATTACGACTTTGAGAAACAACTTTGCATCCATATTGTCATTGCTACCGTCAATAGCCAGACAAAAAGCAGACTTCTTCAGGCAGCTAACAGTTTGCTCTTTGTAGTTTCTAGATAGCTCATTAACAATCGCAGCAGTTTTTGTTCGGCCACATGAAACTTTGCAACGTCAGACTTCGGAAACAGTTTTTTAAATAACGATCCCGCGGGATCAGCAGCGGTTAATGGTACATATGTTCCACAAGGACACTAGTAAACAAACACTCTGCTCCAGTGACATCGTCGTCGCTACTTTGCTTCTGGAAAAACTTGTCAACAGACGCGCTTTCAGTAGCACATTTTCCGTTTGAAATATTGTTTTTGGAAAATTGCAGCTGCAAAATGCATACTTCGGACCAGAATATGATCGTATAATACAAGGGTACATACATATCGTATAATACAATTATAAATACTTATATAACTTTCTTTGATTGTAAATAACGTTTACTCATCTTATTAAACGAGCGAAACAGAAGCAATGCAGTCACATAAATAAAGATAGAAACATGGTAAACTGGCGTCGAACACCTAATTGCACGCTGTGACGCTCGCTTGGATTGGTTCCCAATGAAGTGACAGTCATGCGCTGTATCATTCAGTGACGTGATAAACTTGCCTAACGTCTTCTACAGTGCAATTTCGCTACGACAACCATTCCTTGGCCGCTTGGCTTCAAACGCAGTCTCATTAGCGCAAAAATTAGCGAGATGCAATTTTTTTCCTCACAAAACACGGAAAATCCGGAAGATTTTGCTCGGAACCGGAAAGACGGAAAAAAAACATGAAATTCCGTAAAACTTCCGGGAAATCCGGAACAGTTGGCAGGTATGCAAGGTCCTGTTTTTGGAATTTTGTGAAAACTAGTTTGGAATTTTGAGAAAACTAATTCGTAATTTTGTGAAAAATAGTTACAGCAACAAATATTCCCGATCATTCTTTAAACTCGGAATTCTGTGAAGAGTCAGTATTCCAGTGTGGGATTTTTGTGAAAGGTTTATTTTTGAGAGCCAGAATTTTGTGAAGGCGCTCTTTTTAAGTTTCTGAATTTTGTGAAGGGTTCCTTTTTGAGTTTCTGAATTTTGTGAAGGGTCCCTTTTTGAGCGACTGAATTTTGTGAAGGGTCCCTTTTTGAGTGACTGAATTTTCTCAAAATTCAGTCTGTTGTTGTTGTTCTCTTATGCCAGACAGGTTTCATTTTGGGGTGCGCTGCTCTTCATTTTTTCAACTGTACCGTCATTTGGTGTGAAGTCCAACTTTCACAGTACACACATGCCACAGGGACTTGTTTATAGGGTAGGCAACCATTCACAGCTCTACAACGAATTCACATTAAAAAAGGACAAGGACAGAAGAGAGAAACTACGTCTAAACCCGGAACCTCCCCATCCGCAGTAAGGCTTCTCTAATCACTAGACAAGGTGGATAGCAAGTGTGTAGAGTGCCATAGAGTACAAATCAGACTTCCTGTAAATCAATCATATTGTAATGATCAAAGTAACAGAAAATAAAAATTACAAAAAATCAGATTTCAACTAAACAAAGATTGGCAAGTTTTAGACAATTCAATTGATTGGTTATTACCACAGTTAATTGTCATGTAAAAGATCCCTTTTTGACATAATTTTAGAAAATTGGGGAAAACTTAAACTTCATCACCAAAGCTGTTTAACTTTTTTTTTGGAATAAATTTTCATTTTTTTTTATATAATTTTCAATTTTAGATACTTGAGTATACTTTAGGGCAGATTTAGACTGTAAAATAACTCATATCATACTCAAAATTGGAAGTACATCAAGCTACTAATGCTTTTATTTTATTTATTCGTTTTTTAGAGGAAATACCCAACAGTTGGCACTTAATGTTGATCTTGTCAAGATTACAAAAAATAAAACTTTTAAAAAAGTCAGTTTTTTTACTGTTATTTCAAGTTACAATCAACCCCCCTCCCCCAGTGAAGCATGTTCCTCATGCAGTAAAAAAATATTAGCTTTGAAGCCTTTTGTACCCTAAAGATATTGAAATCACCAATTAGAATATCAATGTTCAGACAACATGCCTACTAGTAATGTCTAAAAAATTGCTAGCAGAAACTCTCAAATGTCACAAACAGGGCTGAGGAGAGGTCATGTCAGCCTGTCAGCACTTAGTGCTCCAGCTTTTTGAAAGAGTAGTTAAAATTTCGTACGTTTTATAGGGTAGGAGGGCCCGGTGATCAAATTGACAAGGGCTTGACTCACGCATGCTGCTCAATGGATAATTACAGTTATGAAAATCTAACACCAGAAGTACATCAGATCCAAAGTTATTTCTTATCATGGGTTGAATTTTATAAAGGCTATTATAAAAAAATTTACACTTATATGCTGCTTCTTTAAACATTAAGGAAGCAGGACAACTTATTTTTTACTTATACATTTAGGAACTTACCATTTTATCCAGCTTTGTAATGGACTGGTGTATTTGACCCCATGTTTCATCATAGAATTGATAGCTAAATTTAGAACCTATATATATGTACATAAAGAAAAAAAAATTCACTCACTAGTACAAATAAACAATAAAATCTACTTATATTAAAAACTGAGTATCTTTCTTTCTATCTATGTCACGCTTCTTTCTCCTGAACGCCAATGAAACTGAAAAGTCGAACCAGGTTACCGATAGATAGGTAATTTTTCAGGCTTTATTAGTTTCAATTTATATAATTATACGATTTTAATTAGCGAAGATATCAATTAATAAGTAGTCAAATTTAAAGCGATTAAGCCTAATAAATGATTAAATATGAAATCCATTGTTGAAACGTGGTTGCTATGAAACAGTGATAACAATGATAATGAGAATTTTGAATAAAGGCTTAACTAAATCAAACACGAAACTCATAAGCGGGCCACTTACATAGTATTTTTATCGCTAGCTACTTGTAATATTTTGAAACATTCATTTGTTTCATTTCATTTCACCCTCCAGGGTCCCCCGTACCTACCAGCTTAGTGGTTTAACCGGGATAGGGCCCTGAAGAGCGCTTTGTTCTTAATTTTGAACCAGAACCTAAGAGTCGAGCAAACCATAGGCCCTAGCACCCCCAGAGGTATCGTTTCACTTGGAGGACTTTGTGATCACGACATTTTTAACGCTCCCAGTCACCATTAATCAAGACGGTGGATCTTTGATCGGCTGGGATCGAACCCGGGTCCTTTCGGACACGAGTCCGATGCCTTACCGATCGGGCCACCATGGCCCACATTCATTTGTTGAAAAGCCATCTACTCATATTAAAAAATGAGTATCTATGTCTGCTTTTTTTCTTTGAGCGAGCTGAACTTACTGAAACTTTCCTCACCATCTTGAAGGCGCGAAGCATCTCAATAATTCGAATGATTTTTTTGAAAAAAGGAAAAAAGTAAAGGCGTGAAGCGCCTGTTTAGCGAGCCACCTTGGCGGGGAGTAGTTTTTCTTGAAACTTTTCCTCACTATTTTCAGGGCACGAAGTGCCCGTGCAACGCCGTGGGTGGTATGTCTTGAAATCGAATGAACATTAAATTATATCAAATAATATAACTTCAGAATGAGGTGAAAGTTAGAGAAGGGGGACGTTATGCATCAACATGCCGCAGGAAGCTAATCTAGCTGCCCTGGCAGCTAGTCTACTTATATTAAAAACTGAGTATCTTTCTAACTATCTTTCTTCTAACTATCTTTCTATGTCACGCTTCTTTCTCCTGAATGCCAATGAACTGAAAGTCGAACCAGGTACCGATAGATAGGTAATTTTTCAGGCTTGATTAGTTTCAATCTATATAATTATACGATTTTAATTAGCGAAGATATCAATTAATAAGTAGTCAAGTTTAAAGCGATTAAGCCTAATAAATGATTAAATATGAAATCCATTCTTGCAAACCGTCGTTGCTATGAAACAGTGATAACAATGATAATGAGAATTTTGAATGAAGGCTTAACTAAATCAAACACGAAACTCATAAGCGGGCCACTTACGTAGAATTTTTATCGCTAGCTACTTGTAATATTTTGAAACATTCATTTGTTGAAAAGCCATCTACTTATATTAAAAACTGAGTGTCTATGTCTGTTTTTTTCTTTGAGCGAGCTGAACTTACTGAAACTCTCCTCACCATCTTGAAAGCGCGAAGCATCTCAATAATTCGAATGATTTTTTATATAGGAAAAAAGTAAAGGCGTGAAGCGCCTGTAAGCGAGCCGCCTTTGCGGGGAGTACTTTCTTGAAATTTTTTTCTCACTACTTTCAGGGCACGAAGTCCCCGTGCAACGCCGGGCCACGTGCGTGGTATGTCTTGAAATCGAATGAACATTAAATTATATCAAATAATATAACTTCAGAATGAGGTAAAAGTTAGAGAGGGGAGACGTTAGGCATCAACATGCCGCAGGAAGCTAATCTAGCTGCCCTGGCAGCTAGTATATTATTATAAAATGATTTTATAGCAATGGTATTTAATATACAGATTTAAGTTATACTAGTTTCCATGCTCTAAGGCAGCATTGGCATTTAGATTTCCTGTTTCAGTTTCCAAAATGTTCGGCATAAACATTATTTTAAACAGATTCAAATTGTTCTGAAGCAGAGATGCCAATTGCACACTATTAAGATAATTATGGGAATGTTAAAAACTATCACACTATCACAACTTTAATTGAGAAGTATAAAACAATTATTGAAAATATTTTTTAGAAAAACTTTTGTGAATTTGACAATTTATTTAAATGTATCCACAAAGATGCCAACCAGTTACATAAAAGCTCCACAAAATAAACAACAAGTTATTAAGTAAAAAAACTACATGTATCTCAAAAACAGCTTTTTTAAATGCTTCAAGCCTAATGAGCTCTTTGCACGTTTTTCGTTTTTAGTTCCAAAATGTAGAGCAGAAAAAGACGTGAAAAACGATACCTATGTTTAAATTATACGATCTCTGTGAGAAAAGATATTAATATTTAAAGTTGGCTTTAAAAATTTCGCGGGAAAACACTGCAATCAAGATGGCCGCTGATGTGACGTCACAATGCACAGCGGCGCCGCGCCAATCGCTAGTAGACGACCGATTCGGCTTGCGTTTTAGAGTTGTGGTTCCTTACTTTTGATAAGTACTACCTATTTATAAAATTTAGAGCATGGCAGAGACTAAAAAGGGTAGTTATAAGTATTGCTTTGTCCCTTGTTGCAAAAATACAACCTATAATACGCCTGACAAGCTATTTTTTAGCATTCTAAAAGATCCTACCAAACGAAAAGCATGGATACATGTAATGCAATGAGAACGGATGAGAAAAATAACAATAAACTATCCTACAAAACCTCTCATTGATGCTGTGAGGATCACTTTTCGGCAAGTAAATAAGTTATTTCTAATTTCAATGTTAAATATTAAGAAGAAATTTAGCTTTTTTGCCGTGTGAGAATAATAGGAACATTTTTAGCAGTAAAAATATCAAAATTGAACTAGTTTTTATACTAATTAATAGGATAATAATTGTTAAATATTAGTTTCTGATTTCATAACAAAGATAAAAAATTAATAGTGAATCCAGTTCAACCTTTAATTGACTTTTATCACCCAATTTTAAACAAATTATATATATTAACTTTAATAACCATAGAGGCCAATTTATCTGTACCTTGTATTTCACGGTGTAGTTGGTTTTTCACATCACTATTTTCACATTTTCTATAAAAGCTCCTTTTTTCGTCAGCAGGCCCGAATTGCGAAAGTTTTAGCCTCGAGATTTTTTTTTTCTCAAGTTTCGGTTTTGTTAATTTAAAATTCGCGAAATTTTCCGCTTGCGAAATCGCCGATTTCTCAGTTTCAACAAAATTTACAGCTTGCGAGACTAAGTTATTTTACAGTATTTTCTTCAGTTTCAATCCCCCCCCCCCCAAAAAAAAAGAGTCATTTGTTCTTTATTTTAAATTTTTATTTATTTATTTATTTTTATATTGAAATACTGCACAATGAGTACTTTAATAGATGTAATCATTAAACAAGTAATTAAATCAATTATTAAATATTAACTTCATGATCAATGACAAAAATAACAGGAAGTAGATTTTAATCCAGTTAATAAGGTTTTTATTGGATCATGTTGATTAAGTAACAAAACTATGGCAGGTAGAAATTAAGCTTTACATTCTTGTAGTTTGGAATTATGTGTTGGAACTTATTTTCCAAATTTCTATGCTTTATTTCTTAGTTTTTCATTTCCACAGAGGGGTCTGTATTTTATTTGTCTATTTTTGTGTAACACAAAAAAAAAAAAAGATTGAATTGAAAATTACGACATGCATTTTTTTTTTATTTACTTGGATGCTGCATAATGCAATGAAAATTTAAATTATGACAATTATGAAGCTAATGTAATTAAGTGTAATGTATTCCTCTATGGAGCAATTTGTTTATGTATGTAATTTGTTGTATGTGTTTGGCAACGCCTCTTAACTGTAACGAGTGTGAACTGTTCTAACCGTGTGCGGATGTCTTGTCCTGTTTTTTTTTCTGTGTTAATGGAGTCGCAATAAAGATATTGTGATGTTAATTCCGCCTCATTAATTCCATGTCATCTACCATTATTTATTCCGGCACTTCGTCGTGCCCATTATATTACAATATGGCGACGAGTCAACATTTCTGAATGGTGAAGATAGTTTTTGGAAAATGTTCCAATAAATTTGATGTTTTCAAGTAGTTTTGTTTTTGAATCGGAGTCATGACGACAGAATCGACAAGCATACCTGTGACTGTTGTGAATACAGGTATAGTTGCATCTATCAGCCAATTCAATTTAAGTGATGACTGGAATGTGTTTATTGAACGTTTGGAGCAATATTTTCTCGCAAACAAGGTGGAAGATGATCGCAGAGTCCCTGTGTTGCTAACAACGATTAGCGAGGCCGTCTACAAAGTTTTAAAGAATCTGTGTGATCCTGAGACGCCAACCAAGAAGAATTTTGATGACTTAAAAACGCTTTTGACGGAACAATTTAAACCGGCAGTTTCGATTTACCGGAAAAGAATTGTTTTCGATTCGTTGCGACAGTCCCAAGCAGAATCAGTTCGGGAATGGTACGTCAAGGTGAAAACCCAAGCTGCAGAATGTGAATTTGGTTTGAATTTAGAAGAGAGAGTGAAAGACAAGTTTGTTGCTGGAATGCGGCCCGGACGGATCCTGGATCGTCTCTGTGAAGAAAGATTGACCACGTCACTGTCCAATTTGCTGGAACTCGCTCAGAACAAAGAAGTGTTACTACAGGAGGCTCGTCAAATAGAGATCAACAAAGTTCAGCCGAAAACGAAACCGGCGAAGGAAAAAGCGGTACCGCCGACATCATCGTGTAAAAAAAGTGGGAATTTTCGAAATGATTTAAAATGTTTTCACTGTGGTCAAGGTAATCACGATTTTCGAAAATGTAAATACAAAGAGTTTAAATGTCGTAGTTGCAAACGCAAAGGTCATTTAGCAAAGGTTTGTAAATTTAAAGTAAATGTTAATTCCGTTAATGATGATGTAGAAGTTCAATATGTGGATATGTATAGTGTTGAAGTGGATTATGTTAATCCTCTGTTTTTAAATATTAAGATAGGAACTAAAAATGTTAAAATGGAAGTGGATACTGGTGCAGGTGTCACATGTATTCCTTATTCTTTTTATAAGAAAAATCTGCGAAATTTTGAACTTGAACGTACAAATCTTAAGTTGAAGTCCTATGGAGGACAAATTTTAACGCCAGAGGGACAAATTAATGTTCCGATGGAAGTTAATGGTATTTCAAAAAATGTAGATGTACTAATTGTAAAGCAATCTGAAAAATTGTTGTTAGGACGTAATGTTTTAAATGATTTTGGTTTGAATATTGTAGTTGGCAGTGCCAATGTAAACACAATTGCGGTAGAAAAAAATTCAGAATTGCAGTCATTGTTGTCCAAACACGCAGAAGTGTTTAAAGAGGAATTGGGTACATATAACGGGGAAAAAATACATTTAGAGGTTGAAAGTGATGTAAAACCTGTTTTTCATAAACCGCGACCAATCCCATTTGCATTTAAAGAAAAAGTTAAATCAGAATTAGAAAATTTAGAGAAGAAAGGGGTAATTTCTAGAATTGATAATTCTCAATGGGGAACAACCTTAGTACCTGTAATGAAAGCTAATGGTAAAGACATACGAGTCTGTGCAAACTATAAGATTACTGTAAACAAATATTTGAAAGATGACAATCATCCTTTACCAAGAATAGAAGAGCTTTTTGCAGCGTTACAGGGAGGTCAAAGTTTCAGTAAGCTAGATTTATCTAATGCATATAATCAACTAGTATTGGATGATGAAACAAAAAAGTTACTCGCTTGGAGCACACCTTATGGTATTTATACGGTAAATCGTCTACCTTTCGGAACTAAGCCAGCTTGCGCAATTTTTCAAAGAGTAATTGAAAAAACTTTACAGGGCCTAGAAGGCACAGTTAATTTTCTTGATGACATTTTAGTTACGGGGAAAGATAAAAAGGAACATTTGAAAAATTTGGAGCTTGTTTTGAGTAGATTGCAGAGTGCAGGGTTTCGTATTAATTTAAAGAAATGTGAATTTTTCAAGGATAGTATTAAATATTTGGGACACACGATTAGTAAAAATGGTTTGACAAAAGACGATGCAAAAGTTAAGGGTATTTTAGATTTCCCATGTCCCAGATCAGTGAAAGATGTTAGAGTTTTCGCAGGAATGATAAATTATTATTCAAAGTTCATGAAAAATTTAGCATCAAAAATGAAACCGCTGTATGATTTACTGCAAAAAGATGTTGAGTTTAAATGGAATAGTAAATGTCAAAAAGCTTTTGAAGATGCTAAAAAGGAATTGGCATCAGATCAGGTTCTCATTCATTTTGACAGGTCAAAACCTTTGAGGTTAGCATGTGATGCTAGTCAAAATGGAATTGGGGCAGTGTTATCGCATGTATTGGAAGATAAATCTGAACGACCAATCTGTTTTATATCCAGAGTTTTTAGCCCAGCAGAGAAAAATTATTCTATGATACATAAGGAAGCTTTAGCTATTTATTGGGCTTGTCAAAAGCTGTATCAGTATTTAATCGGGGTTAAGTTTGAGCTAGTGAGTGATCATAAGCCTCTGCTAGCACTATTTGGAGAAAATCGTGCTTTACCACCAATGGTGGCAGGTCGTCTCCAACGTTGGTCTTTATTTTTATCTGGTTTTAATTATAATTTGAGGTACATAAAAGGGAGTTCAAATATTCAGGCAGACGCGTTATCCAGGTATCCAACCTCTGGTAGTTCAGGGACAGCAGAAGAATATGATTATGTTCATTTCATAGAGAAGGATGTCCCAGTGGACCTATTTAAAATTAGATCGGAAACAAGAAGAGACCCAGTTCTCGGAAAATTGTTTAATTACATAACTTATGGTTTTCCTCAGAAAATTACTGATGAGGAGGTAAAAAAATTCTTTAGTAGAAAAGACGAGTTATCTGTAGATCAGGGTGTAATAATGTGGGGATATCGAGTGGTCGTACCTACCAAATGTAGAAAACAACTTTTAAGGGAGCTTCATAGTACTCATGAAGGCATGGTCAAAATGAAAAGTAATGCTAGAGCTTACTTTTGGTGGCCTGGTTTGGATTCAGATATTGAGGACTGCGTCAACAACTGTGGTCTTTGCTCGGAATTTAGGCCAGAGCCGTGGAAATGTAAAATTATATCAGGAAACAGAGCTAGTTATTTTTTTGAAAGGATTCATGCTGATTTTTTGGGCCCAATTAAGGGAAAAATGATTTTACTTATTGTGGACTCATATTCGAAATGGGTTGAAACATTTATTATGAGTAGTATGGAAGCAGACGCATGCATTGAAAAATTCCGAGAGTGTTTCGCACGCTTTGGATTGCCAAAAGTTGTAGAAACAGACAATGGAAGATATTTTGAATCTGGTAAATTTATAAATTTTTTGCATATGAATGGAATTAAGTTCTTAACATCACCACCATTTCATCCTGCCACAAATGGGTTAGCAGAGAATGCTGTAAAGAATTTCAAGCGTAGCTTAAGTAAATTGTTGAAAACACCTTCAAATAATAATGTAAGTTTTGAAACGCTAATGAGCAGATATCTCTTTCATTACAGAAATTCAGTTCATGTGACTACAGGGGTTACGCCTACTAGTTTAATTTTTAAGAATAAAGTTAGGACTAGATTAGATTTATTAAAAGAGGGAAATAAATCAGGTATGGTGATTAATAAAGGTTCAAGAGAAGAAATTTTTAAAGAAGGGGATAGAGTATTATGTAGGGATTATCGAAATCCAAATAAGAAGGGTTGGGTTCGTTGTACTATAGATGAAGTACTTGGAGATCGAGTTTATATGTGTAAATTGACAAACGATGATTTAATTTGGAAAAGGCATTTGAACCAGATAATTATTGACAAGAGTGAGAATGAAGCTAAGGATATCAGTGAAAAAAAAGATAGTATTTGTGATACAAAGTTTGATTTTGTGGATTTTGGCAAAAAAGTCAATGAACATTTAATTGTAAACAAAGATGCCAATAGAGAACCCGAAGAACCCAAAAATGAAACCGATGATGTAGGGTCAGATCCAATTTGTTCTCAGTCTAATGAAATTGATTGTAACAAAGATGCTGTAATTCCTAATCCATCACCTGTAAAATTAAATGTTAATGAACGTCCTAAACGTAAAATAAAACCAGTTGTACGACTAAATTTGTAGAGGAGGGTATTGTAATGTATTCCTCTATGGAGCAATTTGTTTATGTATGTAATTTGTTGTATGTGTTTGGCAACGCCTCTTAACTGTAACGAGTGTTAACTGTTCTAACCGTGTGCGGATGTCTTGTCCTTTTTTCTGTGTTAATGGAGTCGCAATAAAGATATTGTGATGTTAATTCCGCCTCATTAATTCCATGTCATCTACCATTATTTATTCCGGCACTTCGTCGTGCCCATTATATTACATTAAGTATTAAAAATTAAGCAGTAGTTATTTGATTTATGACTCAGTACACAGGAAATCAATATCGAATTTAGTTAGCATTCTACTGATTTTAGATCAACCAAGGTTTTTATTGGATTGTGCACACAGTAGAACCATGGAAGCAATTTAATGAAGCTTTACAATTTCATACCTTATAATTATGAGTTATATTTCTTTTCAAAACGACTATTTTTCAGCTCTGAACTTTTCATTTCCAAAGAGAGAGCTGCATTTTATTTTCATTTACTTTAATGTCACATAATACACTAATGAAAGAATGGTAATTATTGGGCAAATAAGAAAATGCAATTAATTATTAAAGATTCACTCCTTGTTCACTATAAAGATAAAAGGAAGTCAATGTCAAATTCAATTAACATTCTGTTGGCTTTGACCACCAAAGGTTTTTAATCATATTTTTCAAACCAGAAAAACCAAGAGAGTCTAATAATCATAGCGAAGTTTTCAGCTAGAAAATAACCATGTACAGTAGATATGTACTTTCTTTTATTTTTAAGTAATTCAATAAGGTCATTGAAACAAGTTATAACATAGCTTTACAGTAAAAACCATGAGTGCATTCCCAATTTAAAATTATAAACGAGAAAATGTTCGAACGTATTAATTTAAACTCCACCAATATAATGCTCACATTCCATTTAGGCTGCAGATGAAAAAATGTAACGAAAATACTTTTTTTTTCCGTTTCAGTAGTTGAACATTCATTTTTGCGTAGGAAATCCATTAAAAACTTGATGGAAAATGGCCATTTCCTACGTTTTGCAACGGCTTAAGAAAAATTGTAGAACCGGCACTGAGCGAAGTAAACAATCTCACATCTGCCGAAAATACAATATTTGGCACTCATAACTGTCTATTACAATCTAGAAGGGACACAGCATTTATTAAACACAATAAAAAGCTATATTAGAAGTTTGAAGAATATTATTGAACCT